>CAJNJA010013141.1:0-72208 GCA_905231915.1 Symbiodinium necroappetens | reverse complement strand
AAACTTGCACATTTACCTTCTAGTAAGGGCAAGCGAGAGAAGTCATTATGCTGCAGGCACAAACAACATCGCAACAACTGCCGCCGCCGCTGCCGCTGCTGCTGCTGCTGCTGCTGCTGCTGCCGCTGCTGCTCCGCTGCACTGCTGCTGCTGCTGCTGCTGCTGCTGCTGCTGCTGCTCCGCTGCACTGCTGCTACTGCTGCTGCTGCTGCTGCTGCTGCTGCCCTAAACGCTGGTCGCCGCTGCTCCAGCAGTAATTTTTATGTTGCGAGCTCGGCAAAGACTTCAGGCGATTCGGACCTGCACCACAAGTTCCACTCCCTACCTTTTCAGTTTACCCCACTAGACTGTGCTGCGAGCAGCACTGCGTTCCGAAAGCTTGCGCTTTTGCATCCATCGATGACCAGAGCCGTGTTGCAGACAGCTCTACGTTGTATTGCATTCTAGTTTGTCACTAGTACCGCTTGTCATTGGTTCCTGATGTGGCAGGATCACCTACAGTGCCGTCATCAAGTCGGCTTTATCTTGGAGCGGATCTGACCAACAACTCGCTGGTGCGAAGCACAGTATCAGACACCTAGTTTTGCCGTGTTTTGCGGAGCTGCTTTGCGCGGGTGGAGCTGGTGCTTTTCACAGGCCGCGTGCTGCCGAAAACTGGCAGTCGCGGCACCGTGGCTCGCAGTGCCGAGCTCCAAGGCCGATTCCACGAACCGAGCCAGGAATTTCATGCATATCGGGACAGGCTCCGGTTCGCGCTCCGTTTCGGCACCGCAGCCGGACCTGTCCATGCCACATGGCCTTGGCATGTCGTCGAACCTAACAACAGTCCGGACTTCCATTCTCTTCGTCCGGTGGACAAGCTGCGGTGCTCAGGTTGCGCCTGCCTTGGCCGCAGAGGCCCCCAAGCACGACGCGCCTCGTGCTCGATGCATGCCGAGGTCAGGTCGGTTCAGCTTGCGTGCAGCTGTGCAACATTGCGCAACTGTGCAGCCGTTCCGGAGGACGTGCGCTGGTCACCCCGACCGCATCCTTATGCGGCCCTGGCCCGGAGGCCAGGTGGCCCCAGGTGCCCCGGCCAGGCTTTGTCCAGTCTGGCAGGACGTCCGCCGTGGGTCCCAACCCGACGTGGAAGGCTGGCCGTGGCAGCGCCAGAAGGCTTGCGCAGAACAGGATCGAGTCAGAGAGACACCGGGTACTCAGTAGGCGAAAGATGCTGCGAAGGCGGTAAAATCAAGATCTGCAGTAACGGGACCGTGCAATACTTTGTGATGGGCTGACATTTCTCAACGGGTCCTTGCGGTCTCGCGATTTTGTTGTCCGTCACTTTTTCCCAGGGCTTCAGCTTTCCGACAGGCTTAGAGACAGACGTGTTCAATGATCTCTTTTCCACCCTGGTCAGGTGAAGCTACGGGCGGAATCCCATCCAAAGGCCCTTTGCATGGCTAAAAGGTCTCCTGTAACGAGAAGTCTCAGACGTTTGCGGTTCAGGAGCCTGGCGAGCCTGGGCCTCCCAAAGCGCAGTCAGAGTCAGAGGCTCCCCTTGGAACCAGGGTGTTAGCCTCCCGTTGCGGGAGAGACGTCTTTCATTGGCGCCGCTGCCCTCTGCCAGGTGCCTGATCGCGGCACCCAGATTTTCCCTTCTGACACCTGAGACTGCCCAGAGGGAGCTCAAGCCTGGCAACTCAAAACTTCAGGCATACTCGATCCATGACCTACTAGCTTCCGAGCTGGCGGCTCTCGAAAGGCCCTGGGCACTAGGCTTTCTTGAAAGCATCCGCTCAGGGCGGATTGTTAACGTCCCAAGCCGAAGACGAATCTTCTTCGGAGCATCGTTCCGTACAAATCTTTAAATTTAGTGTCAGTGAGAGTCAAGGTCTCCGCTCAAAGAGTTTAGAGGAACTCTTGACTCTGTTGGCGCCCTCGACATGCCCACCACGCATTCGAGGAGACTCATTGTGCGTGTGTGGCCTAGAAAGGCAAGAGCCAAGAAAGTCATTGTCCTTTACACAGAAGGGGAAGCGTGGATCTGCGCCTCGATACTGTGATCCGCCTCAAGCCGTAATCGCTCTGTGCTGCAACAGCCAGGTCAATGGTGGCCGATAATACGGAGAACTTTGTAGAGGCAGCCAGCTCATTAGGATGCTGTTGTTCACAACCGCCTGTGCTTGAGTGCCAGCTTAGCCAGGTGCGGTGTCACAAGCTACTGATATGCGACCCTCGGGACAGCTTTTTGATTCACGTGAAGCCGGCACAGGGTTGCTTCACGGTGCAGGACAGTGCATGCTGTTCCGCAGGACACAATGATTTTGGAGCTTGCTTCACTCCGAACCGCTGCGCGGTTCCCAACAGTGCCGGTTTGGTCTCCGCAGCGCCCAATTGACAATTCGGCTACTGCTTAGCAAAGGGCAACAGTTGAAGTGCCTAGCGACTGAATCCTTCCAAAAAAGCGATAATCCTTGTTCTGGAGGGCAGTGTGCATCGAGGTGGCTTTGCAAGTCCTGGAGCGTGTCTCGCATCAGGAGCACGCAAAGGAAGCTCCTCGGGCTGTTGTCTCCACGCTCTCACGAGGAGCGTCTGAACCTCGATGATGCAACGCTGAACAGCTTTGCAGAGGTGCACGGAGGTGTCCTGCAGCACTTCGAAGGTACCTGAAGCCACTGCTAGGCATGGTGCTTCTTTGACGACCTCTTTGCCCTGTGTGAGGGAGAAGAGGCCTCACTGATGTTTCGATCTCCTTGTTCAGCGCATGGCCGGTTAGCTTTTCTTCAGGATCTTTCCGACAGGTTCTCTGGGCGGCACGAAGCTGAGCGAGTGTCTTTCACAGTAGTGTGTGGGAAATCTGTGAGTGGCTTCTCGCATATGCAAACAGCCGTCTGACAGGCTCGCCCAACTTTGCCAGTGTGTCTTGCTGTGCAGGCCAGCGCGCCAAGTTGTTGTCCAAGATTCGGTGCGGCCCACAGTTCACCACCAAGAGCTTCAAGCAAAAACGTCGAGAGCTGCTCCCAGGTGCGTGTGAAGGCTGCCGACTTATGAGAAGGGCCAGTGAGAACGCGCTATGTTCGGTGTTTGCCAGTGGGCGAGCTCCCAGGCTGAGAATGCCGACGCGCAGTCCGCCATCCGCGGCGGGCTCGTTCGCTGCGGCTCTAGTGCTGCCGACTGGGCTAGTGTCATTCTGTAGCTGCAAGTGCCGCCGAAGCCTGAAACCAACAGAGCCGCGCAGCTGACGTCCTTGCTACCCCCTCGAAGCCACCTTGAAGTCGTGACCGAGGCGGCGGAGCCTGTGGCAATGCAGTTGCGGGTGGTCTACTCCTTAGCGTGGTTTCCGAATGGTTCTGACACACTGTTTCTGGTTGCACAGTTGCACCGCTCGGGAAGGCCCGGCTTTTGAGCGTGCTGGTACCACATGGCTCGAGGAGCTGGGATGTTAGCTAGTTAATGTCCGTTGTCTCTGTTCTGCCCTGCTGTGGTGTTTTTTGTTGGACTGCTGCCGAAATCACTGCGTTTGTGTTCCCTCCGTTGTGTGCTGTTGGGCTTTATTGTGTCGGCAATTGTAGACTTGCAGTCGAATGCTTGCTGGTTGAGCATGTTTAGTCTAGTCTTTCTTGGGGTCCGCGCTTGCACCAGACGGGCGATGAAGAATGTTCCCAGAAAGGCCTGGCAGAGGAAGACAGCGAAAACTTGATGCCCAGAAAACAGATACACGAGCCTTGCCGGAAGAAACAGGAGAACCAACTGTGAAACGCCCGGAAGAACAATACAAGTGAAGAAATCGCGGGGTTCGTGGTTATCGGTTTGCGGATGTTTGCTGGTCAAAATGAAGCATCCAGTCGTCGAGTTCGATTTCTTGCGGTATACTTTGCCAGCTGTGGGTGTTGGCTGTCACAAATCAGTGTCTCGCTTGGTAGATTCCATTATGTGGAGGAAAGAAACCACAAAAGAGAGGCGATTCTGGACCCCGCATCACATGCTGTGAATGAACCTGAGGATTCGGACATGTCAGCTGGCGGCAGCGAATGATTTGATGTTTGCGGAAGTTCAGATTTCAGCAGCCTGCCGGATAACAAAAGCCGGAAGGCCACAATGCCATTTCCGAAGAAGGGGCAACTCCAAATTGCAAGTAGTGCAAGAAAATGAACACAATCAGCGTTTGCAAAATATTTCAGCACCATCGGAGCATTCATGGCCAAGTTTCATCGAGGACAACGTGGAATTGGTGCGCTCGGCACTGGCACCCTTCGAAGATCAGTGCACCTGCTGCAAAGATGCGAGTCGTCTCGGTGCTAGTCTAGTTAGAGCAGCTAGAAGCCGACGTCGATGAGTCATGGATGCTCACAGCTCCGGGGCTCTTGAGGCTTCACCACTTGCTGGAGGTAGTGTGCGAGGGCATCGAGGGCGGAGGCCAAACCCTGGGTGAGGTGCTCGAGACTCGCGGCAACCTGTGCCACGATCTTACGTTTATCTGGCCCATGACGATGTGTTTATTGTTTGCAAGGTATTGTTAGGCAGGCATGACCGTTGAGGCCATGCACTTCGGTGCCTGCTTGCCAACATGCAGGTCTGGGCCTTGCAATGATCGCTGCTTTGCCAACATGCGGACGCCGAATACGCGCTTAGGTCTGGGGTGCAACTGGAAATCCACGCGCTGAAGGGTGTGATTTCGCCTTCTTATCGCTTGGCCAGGACGGTTCTGCTCAATTGGTTCCCGTTTGTTCCCACATCTTCAAGTGCTATGGGGTAATGCGGTGGCCGCTGCGGCGGTATGGCACAGACGTTGGAGGTCGGATCTCCAGTCGTTGCTGCCGAGGAGATTCCTTCTGGCTTAATCGAGATCGACAGCTTCCTCTCCAAGGCCTGCAGTTGACTTCTCTCTACAGCATGGTGTTGGCTCCTCGAATCAGAGAGGATGAGGTAAGTGCTCGTCAGCTAGGCCGAGCACTCAGCGAACGTGACCTGACACCATAGTGGTGACTCGAGCAGTGTGTAGGTCAGACCCGTCTGGCAGAGATGATGAGCACCCTCCATCCGGAGCGCAGAGACACCTCACGAGAGTACATGCGAGCTAGACATTTTCTGTGATCTGCTTTGCAGATAGGCAAGATCAGGCAGGGCAACTGTCCCCAAGAGTCTTCTTCAGCCTGGGGTTGCACTGCACCAGCTTTTGCACAACCCCCGCCCTGCAGTCCGCATTTCCTTTGGGTCGAGACGTTGGTCGCGAGTGTAGGCTTGCCAGTCGAGCGCTGCAAATTGTCGACAGGACAGCCTTGCGCAGTTCCACAGACATCTGGCTCGTGCACGAGTGACTGCCGACTGCTGAGCTAAGATCCATCTGAGTTTGGGGCGAGTGATTTTCTCTCGACCGATTCTGAGGTAGTCTGGCGGGAATTCCGACGGCGGCAGAGCGTTTTGCAGGGTGCACTCGGCAACTTGCGCGTCCAGGGTGCTTTGACTGCAAGGTTCCTGGTGTGAAGAAGTTTTTCGCGAATGGCATGATTAGAACGGCAATGGGGCTAAACATCTGCAACGGGGAAGCTTCATTGCTTGGGGCTCTGCTTTACACGCTGCGCGAGATGTCAGAATCGAATGTCCCGCCACCCGAACAGTGATGAGCAGTGTCCGTCAGAAGACAAGCTATCGACAGACTGCTTGAGTTTGCTGTCACGAGATTGTGCCTCAGGCAATGATGCTGTTCAGCAAGAGCAGCTGGACCGACTGGTGCGGACGATCATTCTGAACTTGGATGAAATCGGCAGCTTCGTTTCCACTCTCGCGGCATTCTTTAAGAACCTTGCCCCCAACATGCTATTTGCTGGGAGCTTCCTTGTTGCAGGCACCTGCAGCAAGCAGCTAAACACAGATCGGGCATGCAGCCTCTGAAATCATGCTGCTCCGTTTCATCGTCCGTCCGAGGAGTGTTGACTTGGCAGAGGTCAGTGAGAACCCGGCAATCCCAGCACTTTTCTGCTGTTGTTATTACTGTACCCTGCCGCCCTGCCTGCGGTTGTTGGCCAGGTCCAAGGCGAACCGCGACCTGTCATCGACAGGTGTGCAACACTGACGTCTTGGAGGGACCGGATGTGCACTCCGTCAGGTCGATGGCAGGGTATGTGATGCACGTCGATTGCGGTCACAACGGGCCGCTGGACGAGGCATGTGTCGTTTCAAGGATGCATTCCTCCTTTGTTAAGTCGGTTGTGACAGCATTCACAGCAGTGATTTCATGATTTGCCTCGGCACGTCTTGACTTGTGTTCGAGGTCGACCTTCGCCAGCTCTCGCTGCACTTGCGCGTGTCTAAATTTGGCAGGGAGGAAGTTTGACCTCGTTGACAGATCTTCAATCGACACAAGGTGTCGTTTAAGCCTAAGCCTTGGTTTGCAAACTTGCCTCTGCTGCCGAAGCAAGCGCATCTCAAGTAGGCGTTTCACCCCATCTTGGCTCCTCTCACGGCGCCACTCGGTTAAAAGTATGCATGACGCTCCCACCAGCGGAGAGCTTTGTTGCCACATTGTCTAGATCGCAAACACTTTGCACTTTTCTCTCTGGCTCAAGTGTTGCTGCAACCTCGCTGGAACGGGGTCGCCATGCGCTGCCTGGTTGCACTTTTGCAGTTGTATTTTAGTTGTATTTGCAGTTGCCGTGCATCTCCGTGGAGCTGAGGTTCCCAAAATTCTGCAGGGCAGAATTATGGCTCATCTCCTGTAGGGGACCTTGAGAGAGAGTTCACGGTGGACTCCCTTCTCTCTTCTCTGCCAAGGCCGGCAGCACCTTCCGCGAGGTTGCATCAAGCCTCGCGAATGAGTCCGGCTCCCAGAGCTGTCGAAGCTACGAGCCTGCGAGAGCCGCAGCTGAGGCTCGTAGCGCAGTTGACGCAGGAGCCGCGCATCTCCCCTTGCTGCTCTGGAAGTCATGCTGGCAAGGAGCATACCCGGGAGGTCACTGCCATGTATCAGGAGGCTTGCTGGCTTGCTTCGATCTTCGGAAGAATATGCTTCCACCAGAAATACACTCAGCTTGTTAGACTGCTCCCAAGCGGCCGCAAGGTGATTGCTTTGCGAAGTGAGCTTCAGCGAGTGGCCGAGCTCATGCAGGCGTGCGAAGTTCATCTGCAAGGTCGTTTTCAAGTTGGAGGGTCCAACATAAGTTAAGCCAAGGAGTCAAGCTGCCGCTTGCTGCGATGTTTAGGGTTTTGAAGTTTCGAGGTGTTGTTCCCAACCATCCCAAGCATGTGCCTGGGGACAGCTCAGGGATTGTAGCTGGGCTAATGGCACCTTGTTTGGCAGTTTCGGGTCCGGCGGTCTCGCTCGGTATGTACACATTGCCGTGGTAATTGTTTCTCTACACCTCGCACTGCTTGTCGTGCAGGGCTACATGCAGCGGGAGAAGCAGCTACATGCTCCTGAACCGCACACCATCCTTGCCGCAGTGGTGGCAGCAGACTCATGCCATGCCAAGGAAATGATGGAACAACTCACGAGCACTTACCAGGAGGTGTGACGGATGTTGATACCGCAAAGAGCTTGATGGTGCAGACCATGTGATGTGACTGTTCCGCAGCTGGTCATATGTTGATGGCGCACATAGCAAGTTTGCAGACAAGTGGACAGAGAAAGTGGGATGGTAAAGCAGCGAACCATACTGGTAGATGTGTCTTGCAGCCTCGAGCTCTTAAGCAAATGAGCCTGCCATGGATGACCATGATACAGAGGTCGAGGTGCTTGGGAGTTTCTTGGCTTTCCGATGGGTGCTCTGTCAACAGCATCGTTTATCCAGTTCGACACTCCCCGTGCAAGTCTGCAGTGGGCGTGCAAAAGCAAGCCACATTCGGTTGCTATACTTTGCTGACAGACGCATAGGGAGCTGAACACCTGAATACACTTCTGCCTTCGGCATCTCGTTGGGTGGGAGCCTCCTCACATCTTCTCACCATCTCCTACTCACCTCTTCAACGATTGCGAAGGGGGCTTGTGTCTCATTCCATGTCGCGTGCTCCTCCGACAGACCGAGCCATCACAGCAAAGCCACCATGACACATCACCAAATGCTTTCGTTGTCTTGTAGAGTGTCGGAGGTAAGCAGATGCCCCATAACGAGCTTGCCCTCATTACACTCAGCTTCAGGTCCGGCAGGAGAGGCCGGATCTCTGACAGGCTCGGGTCCACGCCCTCACTTCGCCAGTTGGGTTGCAGAAGACAGGAGACCTGGCCCAAGCTGACCTCGTGGAGGATGAAGTTGCAGGCTGCTTCGAAAAACACTGCAAGGCTCTGCTCCAAGGCTCGAGTCGGCCCCCTCTGTTCCGAGGCTCCGAAGCATCCGTTGAGGGCGGGGCGGTCAAGGACTTCCTGCAGCGCACAGCTGCATGGGCCTGGTGCTCGACGGAATTCTGCAGAGTTTTTGCAGTTGTGGTGAGCTTCAGGCAGCAAAGTCACAGAACTTTCACTCCGATCTATCGGACTCGGACAGCTCGATCGACAGCCCCGGAGGCAAGCGGTGTGCGGCGGTGTGCCTCAAATTTCCTGCCATGTCATCCCAGGCCACTTGGCGCGGCTTGCTTTGGCAATGCGCCGTGGAGCGAAGGACTGAGCTCTTGCCCAGCACTAGGAAAGGTGTCCCGAGGGTGTTCGAGCTCGAAGATTCGAGAGAGTTTCAAAGTTCAAATGACTTTGAGTTTATGAAATCTGGAAAACTGAAAGAGCCCACGAGCCACCCTCAAGCTTCTAATTGCTTTTCAATGGTTGAACGTTTCGACGTTGTAAGTTCAGGGGGTTGAGATTTGAGCGTTTGCGGGTGCGAAAGTTTGGACAGTTCGAGAGAGATTGAAAGCTTGAACGCAGGTCACTGCTGAGGTCGAGGAGTTGACAGCTTGAAAGTTTCAAATCTTGAGAAGTTGTGAGTCTGAGACATTGAACGCTTGAAAGCTTGAGTCCAGTACATGGTTTCCTTGGATTTCATTTTGCACTTGCAAGTACGCAGGGTGGTTCCCTTTACATTGACGAGATTTCGAAGTTTTTTCTCTAAAGTTCAATTTCCGCCGTAGTCATCACGGATTGGGGTGCTTCGCCTTTTTTTACAATGTTTAGATCCGGACACGAGTCGAACACTTGGTTCCCCAGCTTGGGCTTCATAAGTGAAGACATGTTGGTGTTAGATGGTGCCCGACTGTGCCCGATATATGATATATATATATATATAATTTTTTTCAGGTAAAATCTTTTGCTTTTGGTGAATTCTGAATGTGTTCATCGCTCGTATTCGTTCTCTTTTGATGTACGTGCTGTTTTGAAGTTCCTTGGACCCCGTGGAACAAGAATGTCCAAGAGTGAGAGGATGTAATTGGTCGAAGGGCCGGGGAATATGAGCGGTCGTGCAGGCCGTCGTCCATGTCGTGTGTGTCAAGACGAGCAGCTGGGCCTGAGGGCCCGCAGTCCGCGATGAAGCAGAGCATTGCCTTTGTAACATCCTGTCTGACCTAAGTGTGTTGACGCGAGAATGCAAAAGCCACGCTTGTACGGGGCCAAAAGCCGCCGGCTTTCTCGGCTTCAAATTTGGCGCACCCGATGGTGGTATCCCACTCTACATCTTGATGTCTGTGGGTTTTGGATGGGTCAAGCGTGAGAGAGCGGCCGCGAGACAGGACAACTTCCGAGGCCCGGCTGGCCATGAAAGTGTTCAAATTACGCTTAGTCATACTTGAGTGCGCGTTCTTTAAGTTCTGGCAGCTGAAGTGTGCTATGCGAATGCGCGAAAGCGGTGCTGAAGGAGCGGAAGGTCCTGGAGGAGATCAGACGAGAATCCTTGGTGGAGAAGCTGATGGAAACAATCATGCAGTTTTGGAAAAGGACATCGGTGACTTGCTTCTTGGGATTCTTGTGTCGATGCCATTAGGTTCTCGACAGACTTCTGATGCGCTTGACAGGAAAGCCCACCCAGATTGGGTCATGCCTGCGCGAGACATCCTTTGGAAACACGTTGCCGCTATCAGCCGTGCCGCGGCTGTCAATGACTAGCACCATTTTGTTGAACATTGTTGATCGACATGGCTTGTAGCTCCTCACGCAAGGCCCCTGCCTGCAGGTTCTCGGCAGGTTGCTACACGGCTGCGAAACACGGCAGAGGCCTTGGCCCGCTTCTCAGCAGATTGGCTTCAGCTTGAAGATCGCTTCGATGCATCCGCTCTTCGCTTTTGAGGCCATTCTGCGTGCCGGCGACGATGCCGATGGCCGACACACTTCAAACAAGGTCGAGGACATTCAACGAAAGAACTTCTGGGCGCATTGGCCAAATCGAGTTCGAAAGAGCGAGTCGCCAGTATACGTAAGGCACGAAACAAACGATGTGCCCCAGTTGCCTGCATGCTTGTCTCCTGCGAGCGAGAGCTTTGAAACCTGAGGCGGACTACAAGTCACGGACACTTCTGCAAATGCAAGACGCGGACGCAGTTGGTGCTCGAATTGGATTTGCAGGCACCTGGATAACACCACTGGTTTAGTAAGCTGAGCGAGCTGCGAGCTGTGAGAACCCAGGCCGTTCTGGCTCGGCTCAGAAACGGAATACGGTCTGGGGCTCTGGGGCTGCGCCAAATTCAACTCTGCTTTGTTGAATGTATCAAGTGACATGGACACGCAAGGTGATCAGATTGCCAAAGCTGTCTCAGGGCGAGCGGGCACCCTTGACGAGCCGCGACTTGGTATTACATGGAAGATCTAGCGTGGTGACGGGTAATCAGTGCAGCTCTGGGATGTTCCGTGCGTACGAGCTCCTGCTTCGAGGAGTCAGCCGTGCGCCAAATCGTCTTATCGTTCTTCGAGACGACATACAGATGACACCGCGGGGCAAATACATGCAGGTGCGGTCAGTATCAGCGTGTTCTGTCTAGCACCAAGACATGTCCGATTGTGGATTGGACTTTCCAACGAGTGGTGAGACGGTAAATGTCAGACGGCGCTGCCGTGCGGTGCTACTACGCGAAACTGGCGTGCGTGAGCAATGCAACAGTTAACGGAAACGAAGAAGACACTTATTTACAGTTGTTTTCGGGCCCGTTCTCCCTTTGCTGAAACCGAGTCCAGCGTGTCCACTGATCAATTTCAATGAATGTTTTCACGGTTGGCTCAATTTGTGTGTCTTGCGAGGTTTTGGTGCAACTCCCGGCCGGCACGGGCCAAGCGTACCTGCAGGCAACATCGTCTTGTTGCAGAATGGGCCACCTCATCGATCGTCCAAATCGCTCGTCGAAGACCTCGATGAGCAGCGAACCCAACCACGTGGACAAATCGATTATTGATGATCATCGAATTCTGGGGGTAATGCCGCACACACTTCATGATCAAACTGTGCGATGACTGATTGTGCAAGGGCAGTGCTGATGCCACACTCGCCCACACGAATGGACGCAGAGTGATCCAGCAAATGAAGACGGGACTGCAGGGGACATCCTCGAGCGGCACGAGCTTGCACAAAGCAGAATCGCATCAGCGGAAGGGTTCATCGCAACTCAGAGGTCAGCCTCGTTTTTCTGGGTGCGTTTTACCCTCCCTCAGTGTGCTGACGCCCTGATCTAGTGCTCAAGCTACTCGTGCTGCTTCACAAATCTCCGTGCTAAGCAGCCAAGCAGCCAAGAAGACAGTTCAAGCTTGTCCCACATATTCGACCTCTCGTAGCATTGAATACATTGCACATGGGAGACGCAGTTTTGGAAGCAGTGGGAGGTTAAGTTCCTCGCATGGTCACTTCGCGTGAAAAGCAATGTATCATTCGCATCAAGCCGCTCCCTCACCATGGTGTCCCGCAAGCGCTTCGGCATGTGATCATCTGTGATCGCTATGTTGCTGTGCTAGTCAATTTTGTCACAATATTTATGTCACAGGTGCTCGACATCCGTGCCGCATCATTCCAAAACTTGCGAAGAGCTGCACCATATCTCACAGACTGTGCACTTTGCTTCCTCTCTCAGCAATATCTTCGCCATCTCAGTGCAGCGTCAGAAGCACCAATCTGCTTCTGCAGCATCAAGGCGGTCTCGCCAAGCTTGAACACAGGGGGATCGCAACATCGCGCTGCCTTGAACTGACCGACTGCCATGGTTCGGCTACCATGGATGCACAGGAAGCTAGTGCGTAGACTCTCCGGGCCTGAAGGGGTCCACAGTGTCAGGGGACAGAAGCAATGGCTTACCTTTGCCTATCCCACGGCAACTGGAAGCCATGACCGAGATGAGCAGTTCGAAAAGCATGCGCTAGGCGAAGCGTTACCACACCGCACGCGATGCAATAGACGCAGTTCAGTAGGAGAGTTCCCACGGCAATCGCTACCTGTGGTGCAATGCTCTTGCAGTTATGCAGCATCCGGGGCATTCGACCTGTTCTACATCCGCTGATCACAGGCCACTCTTCTTCATGCAGTGATGCAACTTGCCCGTCAAATGCGCAATAGCTGCTGTGTGCAGGTGAGTCCTCTAGTTTGACGATGGCAGACCAGAACCTGACGGATGGTGATCTGATACCTTTGATTCCCTTGCTCGAGTCTTGGCATATCTAAGATTGTGACAGCAACACAGTCCTCGTTATGGTAGGGGGGCACGCAGACGGAGACACATCAAGGCAAAACATACCAAAACACACTGCACAGGCAGAGCTTTCTCGGCACAAAAGACACCCTGAGGAGGAGCTCCAGCTCGATGCAGCAGATCTAGCAGGGAACCGGATGCTCACAGACGCTCGGCAGCAGCCAGCAAGCTTCCAGCAGTTCTTTCAGAGATCTGCTTGCTGTTAGGATAGATCACTCGTGCCGCTGCCCGACCCTCGGAGCTGCTGCCACCATCCAACACGGTGCGAAAGGACGCGACTGCGAGTCCAGGATCCGGTCCTTGGCGCACTCCTCCTTTCTGCAGCGCCTCTGCTTCCGCTCCGTTCTGGGCCCCTGCAGCGCGGCACTGCTCTCGGAGATGCAACCTGGCCGCCTTGTGGCCGGGAAGCACGGGGGCTTTTCCGCACAAGCGCCTGAAGCGAGAAAGAGGAAAACGCAGGGCTTAGCATGGATCGACAGGGGCACCGGCATTCTCGTGAGGACACATTGTGGGAGGCCTTTCCCGAGCCTGAACAGTCAAACTTTAATCCCATGGAGCAAATGGCTGGACATACAGGAGGCGGCCATCATAGAAAACCTATGTAACTTCCTCTGAAATATATTTCAAACAATCCCTCTGCTGCTGATGAGTCGAGCCTAGCCTCTTCCGAGGCTGCTGAGCCGCAGCGCCTTCAACAAGCTGGTGCAGCTGGATGTCAGCGAGGCAGGGAAAAGGAAGTTCTCCGCGAGCTTCCGAGGCGGACTCTCCGCCATTTCCAGGTGCCTCTCCACCGGAAGAGCTTCCAGGGCTTGGCAGAGGCGGGAAGCTCAGCTGCGCCCGCAGACGACAAAAGACAGTCTTGTGAGGCCATCGCGCACCACCCGACAATGCTGGATGTAAACTTGGCCAACACAGGCGCAGCGGATGTGATCGTTGTGTGAGCTGCTGCATGGCCCACACAACACTTTCAGGTTTCTCACCATACGCAACTGATGGCAAGTGCCGGCCTGACTTGGTCGGCTTGGTGCACGAATTGCAATGCTGTTACTAATGAGAGACTCAGTCGGTCAATCGCACGCAAACTCAGGATGTGCATGAGCCGCAAAGCTGCAAAGAGTCTGCTAGAGTGGATTTTGCTCCCGGCATGGAGTTGGCATGTGGCACGTCGCCGTGCGCGAGCATTGAGGCTGGCTGATGTCCTGCCCTCGCCTCCAGAAGCTGGACTTGTCCTGGAACTGCCTGGACACGCCGCTTCGGTTGCAAGCTCCCCGAAGCCCAAATCAGTGCTCCTTCCCTCTGAGTCCGGCGCTACAGCAGCTGGGGCAGAGCCTGTCGAAGCATCGCGGGGGCCCGGAAAAGCTGAGCCTGGCGGGTTGCTCCGGGAGGTGGGAGCTCTGCAGACTTGGAGCAACGGAAGCGGGCTTGGCCTTTTGATGGGAGGTCTGCAACATCATCAGATCTGCCCATCGAGCATTTCCTGGACTGGTGATGTAAATAGCACCAAGCGTTTGTAGACGCATGAATGAGACAAGGAGCTGCTGTCCCAGAATGGCACTTTGAAGCATTTGGACCTGTCGCTCAATCACATGGACTACCGGGCCGCATTGATCCTAGAGGATGCGCTTGAGAGTGCTCCTCTTCGAAGCCTGGATCTTAGCGAGAACCCCCTTGGCCAGGCCGCGCTGCATCTGTGCATGGATCAAGCTTTGGTTTTTCATCGCCACGGATAGTGGCAGGTGGGCCTGCGGAGTATCTTGAGATTGCTGTGCAGCAGCAAGGACACGGGGTTGTGCGAGCGGGGGCTCGCTGCCAGACATGGCTCTTCAATCGATGATTGCAGTCCAAGCTACGCTTCATCGATCTTGCCGGTTGCACAGCCGGGGCGGTGCAGCCTGGGCCGGACGGCAACCAGCTGTTCAACTATATCAATCCAAGCTGCACGTCTGCAACGGGTAAGTGACCTCTGCGGCACGTTGCTGCACGTGACACCAAGGTGGCCTGTATGACTTGGACTTATCCCGTCCATATCATCGGAGCTTGCTGCGGATGCTGTACAAGAAGTGTGAGCTGTCTGGGCAAAGTCCGGCTTCAGCGTTCCAGATTCAGAGCAGCAGCATGCCGTATAGCCACCCCGACAAGAGGGATGGAAGACACAACGTCCCGTCCTCTGGCCAGCTGTCTGCGGCATTCTCGCTTGCATGGCGTGATGATGAAGATGACATGTGGGGATATGCGAGAGCGGTGTATCTGACGCTTGGATTGTGGAGAGCGGTCCGGTGATCCTCCCTCTCGCATGGCATGAGACTCATGAAGCAGAGGGACGCAGGGATTGTCGGTATTGTCTTCAGAGCTCCAGCTGTTTTGCTTGTGGCTCCGAGGAACTGGACGTGCCGTCGTTTCTCCCCTTCTGCTCACAAGACCGCTCAGCTCTTGTATCACTGGGAACTGGCCGCAGAGGATTCTCAGGAGCAGCTGATGATCCTGGAGGCCGCACGGCACCACTGCAAATAAGACTTCTGATACACGTCGACCCGCCCTTGCGCAGGTGATGGCGAAGGACTTCATGATTTCCTCTGCCTTACTCCAGGAGGGAACACAAGCCGTCAATCGCATGCAGTCGCAGAGACGCCTGTCACCTGACTATCTGCTGGTTCAGCAATGAATGGCTTTGTTCGCCGTAATACTGCAAAGGGTCATGGGGTTTTCGGAAGCCCTTGGATAGGGAAGCAGCCTGATCATGAGCTTCAAGTCCACAAAGGCAGTAGGACGGATTCTGGCAGGAAAGCCGACGCACTGTGAAGCTCAACTCTGCAGCATGCTGGCTGTGCTAGTAATAGTTTCTCGGGCAATGCGGGGTATGGATTCTTCCAATCCCACCCGCCCTGAAGCCAACTCCGTCCCCCAACTGCGATTCCGGCGGTGCAGCTCCCGCAGGAGATGTGTGCGGGGAATCCTGATATGCTGAAAAGCATCCTTACTCGCCTGATGCACTGTGTGAGTGGTGGCATCTCCGAGAAATTCCTCATCATGATGTGGCTCGCTCGAAGTTTTGTGAGCTACCTGCTTCTGAAGAGTGCCGACTCCTGTCGTCGTTTAGGCGGGCGCCATCAATGAAGCTTTATCTCCGTGTACTGGACGGAGTTAAGAAATTGCCCTTTGGCAGCGTTCATGCTTGATGTTCGTTGTTTCCGGCAAATGTAATTTGCAAGGCTACTCTTCACGCCTGAGAACCCCACCGGACACTACTATCTCGACATGTCCAACAACGCAGATTATGCTCTGGCTGAACAGATTTTGGTTCTGAACCAATGGGAAACGAGGCAGTGTGGCAAAAGTCAGCACAACTCAAGTTGCCAATTCGCAGTGTCTCGATTCTTGTAGCCGCAAGCGTGCAAGCGCCAGGATTGAGGAGCGTTTGTCGTACATTGACACCTCGCAGTATGGCAACCGCTGCCATCTCCGGAACATGACTTATGCGGGGCGGCGCCTGCCGGTGCAGGAGCACCATGGGGCAACCGTGCTGAAGTGGCACAAGAAGCCCAGACTGTTCATGTGAGGACGTGAAGCAATGGATCCTTCCTATGTCTGACGCCTTTGCCTTCGACTATGTAAGCTGCAAGCGGCCCAGCAGCACAGAGCCAACCATGGAGCCTTGGCACACTTGGGCCTTCACTGCGGCTGCAGGCGGCTTCAGACTTTTGCCAGAGTTAGAGACCTTGAAAGGAGAGCCAAGACTTCGACAAGCTGCTCAAGTTGTTGACCAGGCGCAGAAGACGTACCCCGCTCCTCTTATCTGCCCCTGTGACCCGGTAGTTTGCATTTCCTGGAACGGTTGTTGATGTCAAACTAGGTGACCTTATCCTGTCAGGAGGAACGGCACCATCTCGGAAATTCGACTGAAAGCCTTGCGAAGCGTGTCCACGTATATCTTCATAAGCGCAACGCAGATGCGGCAAATATTGAATCTGTTCGAGGACATGTGGCATGTTGATGTCCTGTGCTAGACGTCTGCGTTGTGGACGGTGCCGTTGCTCATCCGAGCTGCGCAGGAAGAGTATCGGGCGCGCTGCAGTGCAATCCGTACGCAAGACCCACTCTTTCCAGAATGCAGAGCAGACCCCGCCCTTGAGAGCACGTTGGAGCCACTCATGCTGCTTGTGCGACTCCTAGGTACTCTTCTTCTTTCGGGTGGTCGATATGCAGAATGAGAAGATATTCCGATGCGCGTTCGAAAGCCCAGAGCAGCTGCTGAACGTTCAGAAGAGTGGCTCGTCATAGACGTAATAAGAATCCAGGCGAAGTCATTTTTCTCGCAAGCGAAAGGACACTTCAAAGCTGCGGTGTAGCTTCTGGTCTCAGGTCTGGGCTTCCTGGCCTCCTTCCCATACATACAACCAGACCATTGGACTGTGCCTCGTCGTTTGGACTTAGGCTTCGCCGACTGTTCGTGTTCCAAGCTCCTTTGAGACACGAGGTCGATCTCGATCTCACTCAACACGACCAGCGCAGGGCTCTTCATTGTCTCTGGACTCTCGCGGAGCACGAGAAGTTGGAGCACTTGACAAAAGTGGTGGACGGGAGGGGTATGCTACTACTAGTAGCCCGTTGGTAAAGCATTCCCGAAGGATTGCATGCTCGTGGCAGCCTTGGCTACGCTGTTGCCCTGAAGGTCTACACGACGGGCACAGGCAACATCCTTCAGGGCAACCAGTTCCTGGCGCCACGATCGTGGATGAACTTTGCTAGGGGCTTAGCAGAGGGGCAAGTGTTTCCGCGTTCGACGAGTTTGAAAGTTTTGCTACCAGTGTCAACTTTCAGCCACACATCCACGGGTTTCGCTTGCCAGCGGACTGCAGAGTGCGGGCTGTCACGTGTGCGTACTGCATACCATCTCTCTCTGCAGGAGAGTGTGCCAACGAGTGGACGTATCAAGGTTGCGGTGCTGTGTTGAGACATGGCTATGTTCTTAAAGGTCTTTCCCGGTGATTTTCCGGTTTGGGAGAGAATGGAAGATGTCATGACGGCAAGGTTTCAGGTCTCTCCGTTCGTTAGACGAATGTGGGGGAGACTGAGCAGAGCCTGCAGCAGGTGAGCTATGTTGGTGGCAAGGATACCCGGAACTGGGCCTTCCGCAAGAAGCTGTACGATCCTTTGGCTCCACGTTGCCTTGCTCTGGCTTTCCTTTCTTGCGTGCTGAGCCGCATCAATGCTGAGCTACCTTTTGGAATCCAAGGAGCAGTGTGGCCATTGGAAGTTGGACTGCAGCAGTTCTCAGGTTCAGTGGTGGTCCTCGCTGACAGAGGCGCCGGAAGAGGTCAGCAAGTTCCTGCAGCTTCTTGTCTGAGCCGAAGTCATCCGCTCATGCTCCCGCACCAGCCATTCCTGCCATGCACAAAGGTTGCTGGTTGGTAAATTCAGCGACTTTGACGAAGCCTTCACATTCATGGATGGTGGTGTCCGTGGCAATGGTGTCATCAACTTGAAAGAGCTGCACGATCCATGGCAGCATGGGAAGTGGTGAGCCTGGTAAGATCTGGTAAGCAGTTCAGCCGCCCGTGAACTGAGCGCAATGCTGCATCAGGAGCGCATGCAGCGGATGGGCGTTAAATCCTTCCGAGGCGAGGGACAGGCTGCAGTAGACAAGTGTTGCGCTGCGCATTCCGTGAGTATCGCAGGGCCTTGGCTTCAGAAAGTTTTTCGCTTTCTGGACCCAAATGGAAGTGGCAGCATCTCAAGAGAGGAGCAGCTGAGCAATTGTGCTTTGCCGGTTTGCGGGGCATGGCGGGGCCCGGGCCAGAAGTCCCCTTGGGAGGAGTGGACCGAGCTTGCAGATATGTACAAAGAGGTTACCATGCGACTCAACGAATTCGCGCTCTTCCTGGAACGATGCCGGGCATGATGATACTTTTCGTGCTTTCAGGGAGCTGGATACAGTTGAGCTCCAAGTTTCTACCTTCTGTGAGGTCCAAGCATGTCGCCACAAAACCATCATGGCCAGGGGCCTCGAAACATATCTTGCGGCAAACGGCCTATATGCATTGCAAACTTCGGTCCTCAAGAGGTCGTAAAACTTAAAATAGTTTATGCTTATGCAACGCATCCGAGGAGGTTTCCACTCCTTTTCAATTCATGTCTGAGCATTTTCAAGCGAAACAGTTGTTGATCGGAGCCTGGAACCTTCGGCAGCCTTATCTGTCGAGGACAGTTCCCATCATCGCGTGGAGCACTGCGAAGGGTATGGGAGCTTCTGGCCGTCCGTCTGCACTTCTCCAGCCAAGCACTGACATAAGCAGCTGCGCATGATAGCTCAGTGGCTAACATTTTTGTGGTTACCCAAGCAAGGATCCCGAAGGCGTGGGCAGTATGTCGCGCAGCAAGTTCGAGAGCGCCGTGCGAGATCAGCTCGGATTCTTGGGATCGACTCGTGGCTCGGCTTACTTTAAACAGCACATCCTCAAGCGATTGGGCTGTCTTGACCCCCGGGCTGGGGTGATCCAGGTGTAATCGTGGAGTTCTTGGATGTTGACGACACGGCCCGGCTTGTTCTGATGAGTCTTACTCTAGGGTGCTACCGCATTGCTAGCTTCTTTGGAACACTTGCAATACGGGTCGCAGTCCTGGAGGGCAGCATTGACTGGAAGGAAATGCTTCAGCTGAGCTTTGGCTGCAGAGTTCTAGCTCTTGAGCGAAGGAGAGGTCCCAGTGAAGACTGAGGGAGCGCTTCATGAAAGACGTGCGCCCACAAAGTGCCTCCGCTCTGCAAGCATCGAGCCCAAGCAGCACTTTCGACAGGCCTCGGTCAGTGAAGAGTCGCATCACGCACACAATCGGGAGTCGTCTCCTGCCAGGGATGGATCTGCCGCTACTCGAAAGCTGATCTCGAGAAGGAAATCTGCACTTCGCTAATCATGCGAATCTCTGCTGCGCAACTGGACTGCTTGATTCGAAATTCATTCTGGATGCTGAATCTCGCATTGCCTCGAGTCGCACCACTGGCCAGCAGAAGACACAAAGTGGGTTGGAAAACGTGCGCCTGGTAACTTCGCATCAAAGCAGTTCGAAGCACATTGACATGACCTTGCCAAGATGTGTGTCTCAGTTTCCGCTTTCCGTCTGCGCCAGCCAAACCACTTGGGCAAAAGATGGTTGATCTCAATCAGGGTTGTCCGCACAGCAAAGCTGTCGTGGCACATTTTGATGCTGCACAGAAGTGCTAGCACCTAACCCGTCAGCGAGCAGAGCCTCCTGATGCCTAGCATCACGAAGCATGTCGCACCTGTTAATGAAAAGGCTGCCTGCGCATCAGATTGGAGCACCAATCACCGCGTCAGCAGTATACCTTCACCCCTATGTGGCCGCATGGCCATAACATGCAATCCAGCAGGCCACAGCTCATTTTCACGTGGCCCACTCCAACTTCAACGATCATGCCGAACGCCTGGATTTGGCCACCACAGCTTGTAAGCCTTTTCGAGATCGTGGCCTGTCCCGGCTGTCTCAGGCCAAGAACGCTGCAGTGCCGGAGCCCGAGCCGGGCGAAAGCGTTGCCAATCAAATCCCTTCTGCAGTGCCCCAGGTCTCATGATCAGCAACGGAGGGCTTTGGCAGATCCGATGCGCCGCGCTTGCTGAGCCATGCTGTTGCATGCCGCTCCTAGGCATCGCACACCTAAGGCGGGACACGGAGCTGGAGCTGCAGAGGCCACAGTTGCTAGGTCCTAGGTGTTCAGTATCAAAGGTAACTAGAAGAAGACCTGCAGGATCAATGCACTTCTGGCACAGCCGCCCATACCACCACCGGACGTGCCCTCACATGTGTTCCCTAGCTGCATCTAGATGTGAGGGGGTGAGCTCATTCGGTTAGACGTCAAAGCTTTTTTGTGCGATCTTATGAGGAGAAAGCTAAGGCAGCAAGGATGCCGTTCCGCCATGCCTGCACAACTCTCGGCAGCTGCAGCGATTGCAGAAGAATGCTCAGTTGATCGCTGTCTCGACCTAGGTCAGTACAGGCTATCGAGGCTCGCCGATGCCCAGCAGGAGCAGCCTGCAGCTAAACGTGTGAACCGCCGGCCGGTGTGTGCCGTCGAAAGCTAGGGCGATGCTGCAGATGTAGTGCTGGCTTGGCTTCGGCTAAGTATAACAAGGTGAGTTCAAGGCTTCAACTTGATGGCTGCTGGATGTGGGTTTGTCTGCGTCAACGTTTCTTGGAGATGCCGCGGGCAAGAAACCCGATCAGCCGGAAGCGCGCCGGTTTCTCATCAGGTTAAAATTACCAGATGGTCGCGCCAAAGGAGCGGAGCGTAGAAAGAAGCCAATGCAGCAGAAAATGCTAGATCCCCGAACATCATACATTTATATTTGAACGGATATTATTTTGACATGAGCTGCACTGCTCCTGAGAACTCAGATGTTTCAGACCGTCTTGGAGAACCAGTTGCTGTGCTCGTCCCTGCAACATCCTGCCTGAAGCTCGACATCTCAAGGATTGCCCATTTATGTGATCTTGTCCCCGCACTATGAAGCACACAGCCATCGCTCAATCATGTCTAAGTTTATGTTTCAAAGGTCAGACAGGCAGTCTCATATCCTGACAGCTGGTGACGACATGTGGATTGATACATTATTCATGCCTTGCGGCACAGCAGTCGATTAGGCCAATGCCGAAAGCCACGGCTAGGGCGAAGGCTTGGCTGCTCCCGTGGTGGCCATAGTTCTGGACTTCTCGATCCGTTTGATAGTCTGTTGGGTGGTTTGTTGGGTCCTTCCTCGATGCCAAGTAAGCCATCCCACAGCCCCCTCCCAGCCCCCTGCTCCTGCGCCTATAGTCGGTTTAAAGGACAGCTGTGTTTTGGGAGTTTATTGGGTTCAGTTCAGGGTTTTTTGCATGGGGCTTCTTCAGCATGCAGGGTTTATAGAGTGGGGTTCGGGCTAGTGGAGGTTTGCATAGGGGGTTTATGGTAGTGGGTTGAAGGTAGCTCAGACTCGGTTGAGGGCTTGCATGCAGTATTTCGGGTAAGGGGAATAAGGTAGCTTTTTCATAATTCAAGATCTGCAGATTTATAGAGTTGGGTAGTGAAGTGAGGGTAGTTTGCATGGGACTCATGGGTTTAGTACAGGGTTTATAGTAGTCTGTGTTTAGTTCAGGGTAGTTTCTAGAGGGTTTCTGGCTTAGTGCCTCGTGTCCTCTCGGCAGCTGAGTAGGCAACCATAAACCTTGCTCGTCAGGAATGTAGGGTCACAACACACACATAGAGTTTTTGCTTTTTGCGAAATACTTCGTTTCGTGCATTTAATCAGTCGATATCTGTCTATCTATCTATCTATCTATCTATCTATCTATATATGTATATATAAATGTGCATACAAGTAAAAAACCTAGATGTAAACAACATACATTAGATATGTATATACATATATACACACATACACATACAATGCGAATACGCATGAACCGTTGAGCTGTTTTGGGCCGCGGAACTCCGCAACTGCGTCTTCGGGGCTTAGAGTGTAGAATCCACAGAGTTTGGCGAGAATATCGGGGCCTGAATAATTTCTTACCCGTTATTATTCCATAGGATGGTATACCCCAAGCCGTATTCCACTTGTTCAGTTCAGGCACCTATACTAGACAGCAGTGAAGTTAGAGCTTTGGGGCACGCCGGCTTCCCTTCATGCAGGGTCGTAAAACCGACCTTGTGATCCTTGTGGTAACCTTCGCTTTGTAGGACCCCTTAGAACAAACTCTAACCCGGAGAGTTGCGATTGATGCGACAGCAGGGGGGAGGGCTTGGGTTGTGACGGGCCTTGGGTGCGAAATTTGTAAGACTGATCCCTGAACCGAGGTGTGCGGCGTGTCTGCACCGGCCCTCAGGAAACTTGCAGAACTTAGTGATAGTGCTCGACTTCCATTTCGCCGATGTGCCAGAGTTTAAGTTGGTATTTACAGTCGACCTCATGAATGCGCATGATCGACCCATGAAAGCACCATACTGTTGTAGAGCATCCGCGCATCTCAGCATCATGTCTAACCAGCCGGAGTCATCGTGTGGTCAGAGAGCCATTGTTGGCATCATACCCAAACGAACACCGCATTTATCTATCATAGTCTGGGTCCTGTGATCTCACGCCATGGCGGCGGTAGTGTCGATGACTCAGATGTGCGTTTGAGTATTGATAAGCCAGAGCAGTTTGCACTCGGGCACTGCGTGAGTCCCAGGCCGACGGATCCAGTCGCTGTCTTGGAATGCTCTGCATATGGCACTGTGCGGCACAGACACTGAGATTTGAGAGACTTCGCCTGCCCGAGGCCTCTCCGAGTCGTTTCCGGGACGCTTGCGATGCATTGCACGACGGCGCTGAGGCGGCGCGAAGGCCGGATCCGGTGATTCGCGCGGGTGTTCTGGTCCTCGACCTTGGTCTGCAGGATTTTCGGTTGGGCCTCGGGCGTACCTGGCCGCCTTGTCGGAAAGGCAATCTGTGAGGGTGCTGCGGGGCTTGACATCAAGAATGCTTGCTCTTCTCGAGGATGCGGCCTGGCCTCTTGGCTGAGTTGAGACGCAAAGGTGGCGAATCTACTCTGCAGATCTTGTGCTTCTGCCTTCGCCGATTTGCCAACAAGGCTCGTGGCAGATGCTGCCAAGTTCGCTGTTGCAGATCTGCCGTCTCTCGGACTCGGCGACGAGCGGTTGTAAAATTTTTCCTACAAAGCGAGAGTTGCATCAAGATTTGGATTTGGAGTGTTGATTGAAGCTTTGCGTAGCGTCACGCATCAATGATCGCATGGCAAGGCCTGTGCTGCTCGGGCGAACAGCCGATCTTTCACGGGCTTTGCTAAGTGTCGGCCACATGCCTGCACTGAAGAGCATTTATTGGAGCCTGATATGACGCTGGCAATACATGTGCATGGTACTAGCTGATCAGTTTGGTTGTTTGGCGCGCAAGCGGAACCTACGCTTCTTCATGTGAGGCATACACGAAGTCGTGCAAGACCCCAAAAAAGCAGCAGCCTGTGCTACTCACAAAGCGCTTGACCTGATGGGAGGCCGGCACAGTGGGTGGTTAACATCAGGTTGTGTTTGTGCTCTACCTTGGAGTGCTGAACACTTCTGACATGCAACTTCCGGAATCGATGTTTGCTATGTGCCAAGTCTTCCAAGTAGCGCTTTTCGCATTCGCACTGTGACATGTCCTGGTCAGGTGGCTTCGTGAAGATGGCGCAGGTCCGGGTCTCGAGCATCTTCGAAACCTGAAAAGTGCCTAGGGCCCCACGGCCGAGTTCGCTGTCAAATACAGTGTTTGCATCGGCTTGCAAAGAGCTCGGTACAGTCCGTGACTGGGGCTGGAGCTGGCAAGAGGGATGACTGGCATGCGAGGATGCCTGGCGTGGGGATGTGGTAGAAGATGGGTGGCTTCCAGCCTGAACGTCCAGAGGTGGTGGCGCACAGCCCGGCCCTCTTCCCGGAGCCTTTGGTGCGCGCATGCCGTGGTTCCGCGGCTGCAAGTGAGTCATAGCACGCACAGAGGAGGCTTCCCTTCAAAGAAACGACGCGTAAGGAGTATACACGATGTTTCAAGCAACAGACAAGGCATGTTACCTACCAACATTGGGATGACAGGCATCACAAGATAAATGTGTCTGTCTCGTCGATGGTGGCACCGTCACTTTGGTCTTTGGGATCCTGGCAAAGCTGAGGCAGCCTAGCTCAGGCATGGTCCTCGGCGCTTCCAAGATCTCCGTGTTCAGAGCTTTCTGTTATGCAGCTGCCTTAGGCCGTGACGCCTCCGGCTCCGCTAAAAGATATTGAGCAGATTCTGAAGGAGGACGGCTGAAGCCTTGTTGCCTTGCAGCTGCCTTCGGCGTTGCAGTAAACGCGGAGGACCTTGGTCTGAAGATTAGCGATCTCTTTGAGGACTGCATTCCGCCTGTCGCGCGTGTGCCCCCGTAGGTTGGTTTCCCCTCGCATCGCTGCAGTGGTGGAATCATGCACATCCTGTGAGGACTTCGAAGCGGAACCCATGGCTGCAGCATCCATTGCGCAGGCCAGTGTGCAGCTGCAGCCTCTTGTCGCCATTGATCAAGCATGCTTTTCAGCACACTTTCTGCTCAGGTGCACGCTGCCAGACTCCGTGGCGGAGAGAGGTGTGTCTGGAGCCCAGGAAACAGCCATGGAGTTGATCCATGCAAACTTCTGCGTCTGCCGGCATGGCCAGTTCTATCACCCCGAAATCCCCGAAATGCTACGAGATGTTGAGGTAGTGAAAGTCGTTCGCCCCCGTGTGCGGGAGCGACTGGCCGTTGACTTCGAATGTGTACAGTTGGCTGCGCGCCTTGCAGACCTCATCCTCGGGGAGGACCCTGCTCCCGGCTAGACATCTCTGGCAGACCCAAAAAAAACTTGTGCTCAGGAGGTCGTCCTTCAGCTGGTAAGTGCCTCGCTCGAAGGATGCGTAGAGGACCAGACTTGTCGCAAAGTGAGCTCGGAGCAGTTTGGAGCATTCAGCTTCAAATCTTCGAGGAGCTGCGAAGAGCTGTCATGGCAGAGTGCGATCTTGCCATGGAGCGCCAGAACATCGAGGCCCGGAGCGCGGAGTTTTCCCGCTTTGCTGTTCGGCCCTGGGATGCACTGCGCTGCAGGACTTTGGCCGCTGGCTGGAAACATCAGCACCTCGACGGTCTTGTAAGCATCGCGAGATACGGCAGAGAGAGGGCAGAGAGAGGGAGGTTTCGTCACATTCTGAAAGGGAGCTGTTCGAGGGAAGCTCCAGCAGAAAGGCCAGGGCAGCACCGATGAGCGTGTGGCTGGATGGGGGAGGTCCTCAATGAAGCTGCCCTCAACCTGTACTCTGACCAGCAGTACTGCCCCGTTTTACGGGACGTGGCATGAAGTTGAAGCTGCTGTTGTTCACTGAACCACACGCGCCCGGCGACAGCTCACAACATCAAGAAACGTATGCAACGGGAGCCACAGGACATGGACATCTCGCGAGCAAGGGGGCACATGCGTGCGCTAGAATCTTTCGGGGCTTCTAGCCAAATAACAAGCAAGGCTGAACCATCTGGACTCGGGACCCAGGGCTAACAGAAAGGCAGAGAAAGCCACACACACATACATCCTGACCCGCTACTTGCAAACAAGCTCAAACGGACTCTGGAAACCCACAGGTGTCCGTATGCGCTGCGCAGAAATCAGACCGTCCCCAAAGGCGCACGAGGAGCCTACGAGAGCCGAAAGCGGTATCTCCAGGGCTCAAGACAAACTTGCGAAGCTTGGATCCCTGGAACGAAGCATCAGCTAAAGTTAAAGCGCTAACAGAAAAAAACGCGGGTTCTACTAAGCAGCACCCATAAACACCCGCTACCAAGCAATCCAGGGGCGGGGGGAGGCAAACTGCCAGTCCAAACCCCACATGATTGCTTTAAGTAAACCATGCCTGCTCCGACATACGTGCCATGTGGGCCTAAGGAATTTTGAGGGCTCGGGGTCGGCCTAGTCATGCCGAGAGTGCTTGTCCAGGTTGGCAAGGACACTGTATCATGGGCAGTGCACATGGTGATACGAGGATCGCTTTAGCTTAGCGGTCCGGCAGAGTGGCAGAGGAGCAAAGTTGCAGCAAAAGGAAGAATGTACTGGCAATTACTGTGTCTATTCGAACTGGCGCCGTCTCATGGAAGGCCACGCTTCGCAGAGCTCGCCTTGCCAGTGCTGTTCGCGTGCCGAAGACCTACGAGGATGCTTCCTCTGTCGCTTGACTGGAATACGGATGGATTCAAACTGCGGTGAAGGACTCCATGTCACCATGTGCAATATGCAGAACATGGTTACAGCTGCATGTCCACAGACCATGCCATCACCTTTGAAAGCTAAGCCTCGTATCCTGACCATGGAGCGCATTGATGGGCTGCCGTTCTCCGAGCTCTGCGCTAGTGGAGGTTCACAGCCAAGCAGTGCAGCGGACTTACTGAAATTCGGGTCTGCAGATGCAATTACAAGAACTCGGGTTTGCACTGCAGCAAGGCTCCCGACGACTGGCAAACTGCTTTAACGTCTGCACTGAGCGTGGCGGCTGTGTCGGTCCTCGACGGCTCAGCTCTCTTCCATGCAGCGGCCTTACATCTTGGACCAAAGCCACCTGCTGACGGCTGTCGTGGTCGCTGGTTTTGTCGTGGTGCCAGGGTCCGCTGTGCAATTCGTAAAGTTCTTGCGGGCCCCAGGCTTTGCTAGTTCTGTGCTCAAGTCTTAAATGCGGCTCCGGCTTTTCTTCTTGAATTGCTGTGCTGCCGTTGATGCCTTGTTGCTCACTTGGGCCCATGGGAAGTCTGTCGGAGCTCTAAGGCAGACCTGCATACCGGCAACATGATTGCGGTGAGAGGCCTTGCCAAAGAGCCGCAACCAGGAGCCTGGCCCGAGCCTCTCTGCAGGACCGGCTGGAGAATGCCAGGTGGTCGGCTTCTCAAAAACTGGCGGCTTCGGCTTGTCGGCCTCCCGCGGTTCCCCCCAAGGCCTTCATCGACTTCGGCTGCTGTGGCCGTCTCCCAGCACCACTGCGAGGCACTTTGCTGATGCAAGCCTCGGCAACTTGGCCATGCAATTGGGATGCACAGACCGTGAGAAGCCCACGGGCATTATTCACTCTGAGGCATTTGCTGGAGGAAGGCCTCCAGCGCTGAAACGCGTGCTTTGTATTTTGCCCCTTCGAGCTCCTGCATCAGGCCAGATGTGCGACAGTTCTGCGAGGTCGGTGCTGAAAGCTTCGGCGAGCTTGTCGGTTCGATGTGTTGTGAAATGCTTTGCAGGGCTTTGCACATGCCCTGCAACGAATCCCAGAACTTGGCCGTGAGGAGGCTCGTGGTATTCATGGCCTGTGCAGTCTGCTTCACTCACATGACCTGTGGTGCTTGTTTTCTCTTCACCAGATCAGGACTTGGACGTCGATGCTCTCGCTGCAGAAGCTTGGCAGCAGAAGGGTGCCGCTGACAGTCGTCATTCTGCCACTCCTAGCCGCCCTGCCCTCTTGGTGCAAGCTTTCAAGTTATCCCTTGGTATCCGTGCGCCTGTAGAACTCGACTCAGAGTTGATGAGCATGCTCGCACTCTGTAACGTGGCTCGGAAAGAGTCGGGTATGGTGCCGTAGTTCATGCTCTCACATGATCTCCACCAGTTGCCATCATTTCTGTTGTTCGTGTCTGTGGCACAGGACATGAAGCCTGTGCTGCAGCAGCTTCAGCTCCTTAATCCCTTCAGAGGACGGTCCGCATGCAGCTTCTGGGTATGATTCAGTAGAATGGCCACCCTGAGCTTGGCTGAAAGGAGGTGCTGACCCGATGTCGCCGGAGTTGCATATAGAGCTCTTGCGCCTACAGCGGGTGCTGTGCCGACATGGGGCGACCTGCCTACACCTTCGGAAGTCTTGACAGAGATCACTTGCACGGCAGAGTCTGGCCGTGGTCTGAGGTGCAACTTCCCCGCGAGTTTACTCTCCTGATGAAGACACATGTCAGCAAAAAGCGACAAGTGCGAGATGCCTTGTGATGATTTTGACCGCGATTGTGGACCTAGGACTGGTTGCTTCGGGGCTCTGTATTTCTCGCTGTTGGATGAGCCAATGCTGCAATATGTGTGTGTGTGTGTGTGCGTGTGCATCGGTTGCTTTTGACATGACATCCCGCTCGCACGACGGTGGCCCCAAACATAGTCTTGCTACTGCAATCTTTGCCGCAGGGAGTGACGAGCGGTGTGTTGAGGCTCTGGGTCACAGTCAGAGCTGGTCTGAAAATTGCGGGTGATTAGACTAGAGGAGAGTTGAAATTGGGCTGGGTTTGGCGGCTGTTTGTTTCGAGGGAAGAGCATCCCTTGCCGCTATCCGAGGATGCCAACAAGCGACAGCTCTTGTCAAAACTGCTGATTGCCGGAGCTGCTTTTGCTGCTTCCCATCCCAAGGCCCTGAAACCCCTGGACCAGTGATGGGCTGTGGCTTCTGGTTCGACTAGAATTATCGTGTGTTGCGCATCAGGGAAGACTTGCACATGGGGCTGTTTGTCTAGGGCAGAGGCAACCTCCCAAACTGCGGCTTTTCGCCTGCCAGGACGCGAGGGAGCTTCTGAATCCAGCAAAGCTAGCGGTGCTGTTGTCGGCACTGCGCAGACATGAAAGGCGGCCTAGCGGATGATACTACCTGAAATCTTGCCTTCGACTGTGTTTTCAGTGTTCTGTCTTGCTTCATGACGCCGGTCTTCTCGCAGCTTTGCTGAAGTGCTTCTGTCCGCTTGGTTGAAGTTTTTGCGACGGGTCGTGCAAGCTTCAGCTGCACGAACTTGCAGCAAGGCGCTCGCACTTTGCACCGGCTTCTGTTGCAGGCCTTTTGCAGCTTGTGGTGTGACGCCTGCTATCGTCGTGGCAAGCTGTCCGAAGCTAAGACTTTGCTCGAGAAAGAACGTAAGCTTCTCATTGCCCAACGAGCTTCAGGCCTTGCCATCTCTGCAGCATACCTAGTGCGGCATCTGCAGCCACTTCGCAGCAGATGGGTAAAGACGTCCATGTTCGTGGAGCGTTTGTCCTGTCAGCTGCCACGTAAGGTAGATGCGGCACAGTGCTGAGAGCTCGAGCAGCGGAGCAGCAGAAGCAGAAGCAATCGCCTCTCTCTATGGAAGCATTTTGCATGGCAAAGCACATCATGAATTGTGCGCCTTGAGCAACTACCAAACAGTGCAATTCAGCAAGTAGCTGCTCTCTTCAGCCAGAGTCTCTGTTTCACGCTGCAGCACATGCAGTATCTCGGCTGCTCTGCACCCATCTGCACCCTAGCTTTCGGACGTTCATCTTTTCGCTGCATCGGGGCAGTGAGCCCCCAGCAGCAGAAAGCTGCAAAAAGGCGGAGAGTGTTGGAAGGCCCGAGTTTGAATTTCATGTTTGCTGCACTTTCCAAGCTCTGCACTTCTAGGCTAGCGCGCTCCGAAGAAGCTGCGGATGAGGCTCTGTCACCAATCTTGCGCAGGGAGGCTGATTATCAGGCTTCATGCTTCTGGGCAGTCAATACAGTACTCCACCCAGTCCTTGCCGTGCTGCTTTTGTCTATGCTGCAACATAGCCTCATCAGCGAGACGAAAAGCTGGACGCATCAGCTGTCAAGTAGAACTTACCGGGGAGGTCAGCGCGACCTCGACGCCAACCTGCACGAGGACGGTCCAGCTTGGTTAATTGCTGATGCATGCATTGCTGTTCCGGTTCTCATGGTGTCCGGCTGTCCGGAGGGCCGACGGGAGCGTCCCTGCTGTCCATGCAGCCTTCTACCTCTGGCACGGGCCTCCGACAACTCAGCTTGCCAGCTGAAAGCACGAGCTTCGCCAGGTATGGTACTCCGGAGGTTTCAGCCTGAGACTACAGTCGGGGCATGAGCGTCCAGGTCAGCCATCAGCATTGTCCGATGACAAGAGAATGAGGTGGATGGCAAGTGGCTGCACTGGGATCACAAGGCACTTATTCCGAGCCATGCTGCCCCGGACAGCAATGCCGGTCAGGTGCTTCCTCATTGGGACAAGGAGGTGCCGGCAAACTGCCCGTCTGGTAGCTTGAAGTGGTAGTGGTAGTGCCCAGGTAGATGCCAAATATGACAAGTTCAACTGGAGCCCGCCAGACGAGTCCGAGACCCGCAGCTTTAGATCAATGCCTGCAACATAAGCCGCACGCACTGAGATGATGAGTAGATGTGCCATGGCATGCCATGCAAGGCCCCACGCCACCTTCTATCCTGAACGGGGCCCATACAGGCCCACTGATGCTCCCGCGCATGCGGGACCGGGATGTGCATGTGTCTACACCTGGCTTCTACCCCAGCTCAAGCGACGAGTCCATCCTCCTGAGCCAGTTTGAGGATCTGGCAAAGGCAGCGAGCCGGCTTGGGAGCACGAACCTCCTGTTGTCCTGTGCGCAAGCACTGCTGATGTTGTTCCAGGCAGGTGTTGACTCCGCAATGTGTTCCTGGTGGGGGCGAAAGGCCTTTGGCCAGAGGGAGTCAGATGCCCTTCTCTCGGCCCTGTGCAGCGGAGGACTGGGCCGGCAAGCGAGATGATGCTGACTCAGGCGTCCGACGTCGACGTTCCTCTGAAGATGCGGGTATCTTGGGACATACTGTTGGCATTGTGCGAGCCGTGGTGGCTACTGTAGTATTAAACGATGAGTGAGGTGAACAGCGTACAGTTGCGTGAACCACCATTGGCGCCAATTGGTGAGTGATGAGTCTGCTCTGACACACTTAAAGCCGGGATTTCCTGACGAGCAGAAGCTCTTGAAAAAGCTTGGTGACTCTGATTGGCAACTTAGTGCGCACCAGCCAGAATGTCCATGGCATGCAGGTGCCAACACGGATGAACTGATTCCATCGGTGCTTGAGGCTGTTTCCGTAAGCTTTGTGAGCCTTCTGCCTCTCGTGCACGTGGCAAGACTCAAAGCATCTGTGGGAGTCGGCCTCAACGCTTCGACATGTTGCAGGCTGCAGTCCAAGCCGGCGTTTTTGTGCAGGGCGCCTTGGCTTTCTACTTCCGCTTCCCGTTGCTTCCATGAGCTCAGGTCCTTCCACATTGAGCCGTACGGGGGCCGATCCCCGCAAACGCCATGGCCTCTGTCTGCACTGCGACTCAGGAGATGCTTCGCTGTGATGTGAGGTTCCTGGATGACCTCGCCTACATCGTCCGCGAGTACGGGCACCACCCAGCCATCTGGCGCGAGGCGCTGCGCTTTTGCTGCCGTTGCCTGGCTTCTGCTCGCTTCTGCGGCTGCAGGGCCCAAAGAAGCTGCCACTCTTCTGGCTGTATGATGCGTGCTCCTCAGGCACTCCAAAAAGACCCTCGGCAGAGCCTCCTGATGTCCTGAAAAAAAGCACGGCATGGTGCTTTTTCGTGTTTGCCGGATGACTCGTCAGGTTTCGGCCCAGCACTCCATGCAGGATATCGCTGCTTGGAAGGAAGCAACCCGGCTTCGGCAGACCCGCTTTTCGTGAAGCGCCTGGCCCATGCAATCGAGATGTCTGCCAATGTCACTGAGGCACTCGATTCCGTACGAGGCACCGAGTTGGACGGCGTGTTCCTGTGCTGAGCTCTGATCGTTCGGGGTTCTGTGCGGAGGCAGGAATATCAGAAGTTATTTTCGGTCCACCTTTGTAAGCGTACACTGCATCCGCTCCAAGTTGTACGCCTGCTGCATTTGGGCTCTTGGCCAAGCCTCTGCTGCCACCGGGTCTGATGCCCTTCAGACTGCAAGCGGCCCAGAAACCCTGCTAGACTTTCCCTACTTCACAGAGTGAGCCTCGTGTGTTTTCACCACGGGGGACAGAACAGCTGTCCGTTCCTGCCGGCTGTACGTCCCTCCCCTTGTAGATGTGCATCTTTCTCCGTCAAGCCTGTGCCCAAGGGTCCCTGGCGCATGCGCCGACGCTCGGCCAGTCGGGGTGGACTGCGGCCGACCAGCGCTCCCGCCTCAGAGGACCAGGCGGCATCTTGTGCGCCGTTAATTTTTTCCTCAACTTATTCTCATTTGCCAGTGCCGGGCAGTTAATGGGCACAAGCTCAGCACGGCGACGTTTTAGACCAACACAAATCCGCACGGAATTCAAACAGGGATTCAGCTCCCAAGCACACCTGTCAGTACACTCAAGGCACCACTCGTACCACCCGAAGCCGGACTGAAGACACCCCACAAGGGAACACGAGATGCCCTGGAGGAGACTCCCAGCAAGCGACATCTGCCTCCGTGCAGAGAGCATGCTGCATGACGGGGTCCTGTGCCATCGAAGAAAGCTACGTCGACCCCATACGATGATGCATTACGAACATGCAGCTGCCAACAAGCAGTCAGTTAGAAGTACAGATATCAACGGCCGGCTCCCTCGCTAAGGCGCCAAGGCTGGCAAAGAGCTTCGAGCCTGGAGGAGGATTCCCGGCGAGTAGAGCATGTGACTAAGATTGAGTAAGTGTCAGTATGCTAAGCTGAGACGGCCCAGGCTTCAAAACCAGCATGCACAGCCGGATGCAGTCGAACGGCTGTTTGCAAGGAGATGCAACAGTAAAGGGTCATCCGAACCCATTCAAAGTGCGGAACACAGTTGTTGTGCAGCTGAAAACGTTTCGCCTTCCGTAGCCAGCAACAGACTAAACGCAACATTCCTGAGGCAGAACATGCGCTCGCCTACCAAGTTTGAAGCGGTTCGATGGAACTGCGCTCCCGGTTGAAGATTCGAAAGATTCACGTGGTGCCAGGCAGTTTCTTCAAGAGCGGCGGCAGAAGTCCCCCAAACCAGGCGCTGGTTGGAAGACTCGGAGTTCCTTCTGATCGCTTTTGGGAGTTCTGCCAGGTGCCAGGAAGGGCGCACCGACGGGAGGCACTGCGGCAGAAGTGTAGCTGCCTCAGCAAACATAGCCTCCGTGGCATGTAGGTCATCGGCGTTTAGCAAGATTGGCACCTGCAGGTCGATGCTTACCAGATCGCCTAATGATTCGTTTCTCCACTAGCGTCGCTGCAAGCACGTGTCTGTCTCGAAGTTGGACAGCTGGTCATATTTCCGAGGTGTGCAGAGTGACGACTGGTTCTTTGATATTCATGAAGCGGCTGCTATGTGCTAGTGACATCGGTGACTAGAATCTATGTAGGGTTGTTAAGCGGGTTTTGCAAGTCAGACAAGCATGGGCAGCAGTCGTGACGAGTGTTTGCATACTATTTCATTTAGTGGATCCCAGGAAGAAGCTTCGACAGCGGCAACGAGAACACTTGGTTTCTTCACTTAGCGGTTCTGCCTAGACGCAAGCTGCCATTTACTGCTGTCGCCAGATTGGCTTTCCTCCGATGCATGAAGTTCCGAGGTTCTACAAAATCTAGAGCGCCTAGAAGACAAGCACACCGCACGGACCTCGGACCATTGGCTTCGCTTGGCAAGTTGTGTTGCGTGCCATCTCTGCTAGGCAGCCCGTGCTGTGCAGGCATTGGAGGAGGCACGATCAAATCGGAAGTTGCCGATCTCCTTTCCCGCTAGCATGAGCATTGCCATGTTTCTCAAGGTCATCGGGACCTCGACTTCGGTGGAGGAGCTGAACCGATTCCTTCGTCTTGGCTTCGACAGCAAGAGACCGCTCGCCTTCGTCTCACCTGTGAATCTTTGCCGCAAAGCTGTGGGAAATTCTCGAGCTTTGCTGCCAAGGTCACACCCAAAGCCCGTCAAGAGCAGCTGCTGTTGCTGCGATCAATAGCCTGCGCCTCAGCGCTCATGATGTATTGCCAGTGCAGACCGATCACATGCATTGAGGTTCGGCAGTTTCACAGCCTTGGCGGCGACGATACTTCTGCTGCTACAGCCGCACTGAAGGATCAGAGCTGGCATATGAGTGTTTTGACACGTCTGCAGGGTCTTCTGTCTCTCGTCGCGGATAGTTCGCCCGTGTTCTCAGTGGAAGAATCTGTGTCAGATGCACATGGCTGCAGGAGCGAATCATGCCCGGAGCCCAACTTCATTTGTTTCCGGTTTGGGCCTTTATCATTCTGACAGCTGCGGCATGCCGAAGATGTTGGATCGAGCCAAGCTGCTGAAAGCGAAAGCCGAACCACGTAACGACAAGGAACCACTCCTCCAGCCCCGTTGAACGCTTCGCCAACCTTTGAGCATGTGGATGGTCCTCTGCCTGGGAACTGCTTGCCTCTATGCAGGCAGCCTTCCGGGTGTTGCGGCATCCTGGGCTAGGGCCGCTAGGGAAGTGGTGATGCTCCCGAGGGCCCTCCATCTTTCATCTGCGTCGATGCGTAAGGGAGTCGTGTCGTCTTGCAGTTTCGTTCGACCAGGCTAGGGGATAGGCTGCTGGGCTGGTCATGCCGCCATCGTTCAGAGTAGCAGTGTTAATAGGTTGCACATTGACAGGCGCTGCCTTCTAGATTCAACAGGCATTCTGTTTGAAGTTCCTGGTTTCTTGTGCTACTTTCAGAAATTTGGCCCAGGGGTCGGAGGTCTGACAGGACTCATGTCACGCAAGCATGACTCTCTCTCTCTCTCTCTCTCTCTCTGTTTGTGTGTCTGTGTGTGTGCGTGCATGAGTCGGCTGTTTGTAGCCATGGAGTCGCAGGTGGAGCTTTGCTGTTTGCCCTTCTAGCCCGGCGACATGGCAGGATGCTTCAGTTTGACCTGTTTTCCAACATTTCCCAACCCTCTTGATTGGATTTCACCCGCGCAAGTTGCTAAACAGGGTGGACGCGGATCCTCCACCCGCGAGTGGCCAAATAGTGTGACATGTGGCGTCCGAGGCTTCTTTACGTGACTTTCTTTCGGAAGAAAGCCTACGAGCTGACAGGTGGCAGACTCGAGCAGGCAGGGAAGTTTTCCTGCTTGATTTGCCAGGCCTCTGCTGCGCCGTCACGGGGGCATCGGATGGTCTTGGCGTGTACATAGCAACCGCGCTGGCGGCAGAGAAGGCGCGCATTGACGCCTTTCATTCTTCAAGCTTCCTTAAAGCCTAGGCCTGCAAACCGTCCTGCTCCCAGAGGTTAAGAAGCTGGTTCTCGGAGCTCGCAGAGAGGAGAAGCTGCAGGAGGTGAAGGCAGCGCTGGTCAGTACTGTGCGCGATTGCGTGACGCCATTATTTGTTGGTCAGGCAGATCTCATGAAGCGTTTTCCAAGTTTGGAGGCTGGGCTAGGAAAACGTGCGCTTAAGGCGCTTTGTGCCCTTTAATGTTGTGTAACACACATTGTGTGCACAGTACAATGCTGAACGGCGGCGTAGCTGCCTTCAGCACTCTGGCTTGACGCGTCTTCGACGTCTAAGCTTTTCTCCTAGCATCCTTTGTGCCTCGACGGATCTCGACGGTCAGGTCGCTGCCCTTTCGGCCGCTCGGCGAATGGGCTTTGCGCCAGGGGTGGGGCTGCTGTCGGCGGATTGCTGAACTCAACGACGCAGCTTCGGCGGCCAATTTGCTGCAGGAAGGCCGCACCGGTAGCTGGGACGACGAGCCAGACGGCGCCTGTGTCATCTGGGGATGGTGGCACCGGCGGCCTTGGAGACATTCCGCAGGAGCCCTACGACATCAACGAGGAGGGGCTGACCATTCCTCCCATCGGCGCTGCGCCAGGCCGGTTGGCGACGCCAATCCACACCATTAGCTCCGACGCCCATGACTCCGATGCCCTCGGGCCCTCCGACCCCAAGTCCGGCTATAAGGCGAAAGCATGCGAAAGCCATGGCGCTCCTGGCGTCAGGGCTGACCCATCCGTGTCCATGTCTGGCTACTCCTGCCTGATCTTTTTCGGGCGGCGCTGAGCGCAGTGCCGGCGGCGTTCGTGGAGGCCAGTGAGACGCCACCCGACGCCATGATCCCTCGACGACGCTGGTGATGACGGAGTCTCGACACCACGCCAAGGGCCGCTGACAGGCGTCCTTTGGGTCGGCGCCTTCGGCCGTATCTATGAGCCAGTGGGTTCCTGGGGGCGGCGGCGCAGGTGCCTGGTGATGAGCTCCCTGGCGTCCTTCCCCCAGCCGAGGCTCCTTCGACCAACGACGCCAACATGAGGCCTACGACCCACGACCCACGAAGCTGTATGGGAGGCGTGAGCCTTCGTCGGCGGAGGAGGTGCCAGTGCCCAACGACTACATGCCGAACAAGATCCGCATGGAGCGGCGTGGGGCCTCCGCGGAGGAGACAGAAGTGCCCCTTGTTTCTGCGCAGCCCGGCACCACCTTGCCTCGGCCCAGCGCCCCCCCTACCGGGAGGACGGCAGCCGAGCTCATCGACGAGGTCAAGCTCAGCAGGGTTGTGCGTGGGTGTGGGTGGGTGGTGCGGTGGGAAAGGGACATGGCAAAGACCCGGCGATGAATGGTATGCTGGCAGCCTTCTGGGCCTTGGCGCCGCGCCAGGGCGTCAGAGCCTCATGGTGGACTTTCGGCGGGTACCGTCCAAGGCCAACGTGGCCCACGCGGTCTCCCGTGACGACTTTGCTCGTGCCCGGCGTCCGAGATCACACATCCTGGCCAAGTCAGTCGACGACCTCTGCTACGCTGTGGACGAAGCGACTGTCCTGCTCCACCGTTTGCTGAGTTGGCGCGTGGTGGGGCTGGGTGCACCGGGTGGTCAGCGGTGCTGAGATTCGCACCCGGCGCCGGCTGTATAGGACCTGAACCTGTGCGCCGAACGGTGCATGCAGCGCTACATCCGCTACATATCCACGCGACGAAGAAAAAAGAGTCGTCCAGTCTTGGCGTCAGAGCTAGGAGTGCGGCGATTGTTCTCTTGTGTGCGCAGTAACAATCGCGAACGGCGGTGCTGCTTTTTCAGCACTCTGGCTCGAGACGCGTCTTCGACGCCTATAAGCTGTTAACCCACCCTCGCCACCCTATAGGGGTGTTCGGCGGCGGTCAGTCCTCAGCGGGCAGGTGCTGAAACCTGCACACCGAATGGTGCATGCAGCGCTACATATCCACACGACGAAAAAGAGTCGTCCAGTTTTGGTCAGAGCTAGGAGTACGGCGATTGTTGCAAAAATGCGGACGCTTTGCACTTGCGAGGTTCTCACGGTCAAGCTGGATGTAACAGCGGCTCAGAAACGATCTTCTCATGTTGCGGTGATTCCTGTTGCTTGTTGTTTGCTACTGTCTCGTTGCTAGGTAGACAAACTGAGGACAGCCACAGCCGCAGCGAGTTCCTCCGAAAGGCGATGGCCTTTGGACCCTGCCAGGTCCTGATCAACAACGCCGGTGTTGACAGGCGCTTCTTCCCTGTAGCCGTGTTATGTTTAGCCGTTCAGCCGAAGAGATCGATCTGTCAGGAATGCCTTCTTCGACGCGATGTCAGACAATGATGTGGCCTGGTCGGAGCAGACTTTCGTTGGATCGCGTTTGAGCGTTTTTAACCACTCCTTCGCAGTCGTGCAGACACATCCGAGATGGATGCCATGCTACAGACGAATCTTGTTGGCACGATACACCTGACGAAGATTTTCCTGCAAGAGATGATGAAGGTTCGCTGCAACCTGCAAATAGTCCGAGCAAACGCTCTGAAACATTTTGCTCCGAAGAAATTCAAGCGGCCTGGAGGGCCAGCGCGGCCACGTGGTCAACATCTCTTCCATCTCTGCCAAGGTGTGAACGGTAGTACTGAGAACATGTGCGCACATAAACACGAAACTTGGCGGAGCTGTGCCAGTTCGCGGTTCCTTTCGGCAGCATCTACGGCGCATCAAAGGCAAGATGTGGTGTGACTTTTCAAGTTTCATGAAGACCGTTGGTAGTTGTGTTCAGCTTGTCTTCCACAATTCCGCCGCAGGCTGCTTTGTCTTCGCTTACTGCCTCGCTTCGACTCGAGATGATCCTCGAGAAGACCCTTGTCAGCATGACCACATTGGAATGTTTTCCGAATTTCTGGCAGAGACATTGATTTTTGGAGTGAGTGCGATTGAGGAAACCCGTTACTTTCCACTGTGTCTCTCCGGGATTGGTCGTCGATGCCGGCATGGCCGCGAAAACCTCGGACAAACTTGGTGCGCAACTTATGCATCCCAACATGATGAAACGAGATTAAGCCGCGTGACACAACAGTTAGAATTTGCCCCACAGCAGCGTCCTAGCGTCCCTGGCAAAGGAGTGTCCGTCAGACGAGCAGGAGGATTTGTTGGATGGACTACACCGGAGAAAGTTGCCGATGCTGTCGTCCGGGCGATTCAGTATGACCCTTGCCACAGTCTTGCATGTACACACTGACATGATGGCCATTCAGAACATTCCATAGTTGCGGAGTGTGTCTGTGCGAACCAGAGAACCTGGTTTGGAGCGTGGCGTTTTCACTCCAACACTTCGAGCAAAAGACCGGTCCCAAGGGGATCTGATGTTGGCTTGACAAGTTATGGATCCTTGCCTGCTTCCCAGGACGAAGCAGACATTGTGGAAACTCGCTTGCAGTGTACGGTTCTACCAGTATTGTGAAAGGTGAAAGTCGTTACCGGCCTTTTGTTTTGCCAGCAGTACAGGGGGATAAACAGAAGATGGTGTGACTTTTTGCGTTTAAGAGGGTTTAGGCAACCCCAACAATAGTACGAGGGGAGGGTTTAAGTCGCATCGAGGGGAGGAAATGCACTTCTGACAGCGTCCACACTGGGGTTCAGCAATTGGACACCGGCCTGGCATGCACCCGAACATGAACCGTTCCAGCGTCCACACTGGGGTGTCGCCCCATACCTGCCTTGCTCATGCTGTTGCGCGGATTGGGGGTGCCGCCTTCCCACCCCCCCACCTCCTGTGGTACCCCACCCCTGCCCTGTACGGAAAGCGGCAATCTGCACAGTAGTTTCCCGCATCAGGCATGAACTACAATGCTCAATTATGAGGGTTGTATGGCGATGGTGATGGTGGCAGCTATTCTTTTGATGGTACTCATGATGAAGATGACCACGACAATGATGATGTTGAGCATGATTTCAAAGATGACCCGATTGTCGAGTCACGTCGCCGCCTAAGGCAGCACATCATCGTGAGCAATATCACCGCTGCCACAGCAAGAAGGAAGATAAATACTAAAACATAAATACTTCAAGAACGGCGGATGCGGGCCGCACGACCATGGTAGATGCAGTTGTAGACATGAATGATGGTGGAGAAGATCAGAACAAGTGCTGCTTAAGTTCCGCGTAACAATAGTTGAGTTACTAATCGTGACAAGAGGTCCTTGTGTTGCACGTGTTGCGTACTCCAATTCAAGCCAACCAAAGCCTCAGCTAAGGAGGGTGCTGAGCCCACCACAACAACGAAACCACAGGGGCGGGGCAGGGATGTGGGGAGGAAGCATACCACCACAGGCCCCCAGCCCACAGGGGGGTGGGGGGATACCAGGGGTGGGGAGGAGTTGGGGGTGTGGCAGCCCTGCATCATGCATGCAAACATCAACCGTTCAGCGTCGACACTGGGGTTCAGCATTTCGGGGCCGGGCCTGGCATACATCCAAGCATCAACCTTTTCAGCGTCCAGACGTGTAGCACTTTGGAGACCAACCGGCCCGGCATGCATCCAAACATCAACCGTTAGCCATTCTTGAGGAAGGTACATCGGAGCCCTCAAAAAATCCTTTAGGAAGTTGTATCGGAGGTCCCGAATATACTGTAGCAAGGTGTGCTGCAAGACATCAGGCAAAATCATACCATGCGGGCCTGGGCATTCAAAGTAGGCTTGGGGGTATCGTCTTCATACAACATTAGAGTGGGAGAGGTATCGTCCAGGACACCAACAAAGAAAACGAAACTTCAAACCTCGACTAGCGGGATTGCAGGACCCCTTTCGGAAGCTGTATCTGAGCCATCAGAGCCCTTTAGCACGCCAGCATTTTGGGAAGTCGTATCTGAGCCCCCAAACCCTTTCACAAGAGGTATTGGAGCAGCCAAAAACCCCTTAAGCAGATGTATCGGTATCACTCTCTAAGGGCTTGCATTCACTCGGGGAAAGGGACACACGACTAACACTTTCGGCGACGGTGTCTACTTGGGGAACTGACGAACAGTCTGTCTGCACTATATGTGTTTTGTATCCACTTTGAGGCGTCTACTTCCTGAACGCACAAATCGCCTGCCTGTGCCATTGCTTTGGAACAACTTTTGCGACGGCGTCTACTTGCGGAGCTGTGACGAATAGGATATCTGGAAGTAACCAATTCGGCGGCAGCGGCTACTTGCAGAACGGGCAAAGCGTGCGCCTGTGCCAAGAGCTTCGCAACACTTTCGGCGACGGCGTCTACTTGTGGAACTGACAAATATATTGTCTGGAATTATGCGCGTTGTAACCATCTCGCTAAAGTTGTCTACTTTTGTAGCACCTTCTGCGAATAGGCTATCTGGAACCACCTTGGCGGCGGCGTCTGCGTGCAGAACGACATAGAACGGAGCAAAGGCAGGAACGTTGGCGCGACCCGGTCGTGGCCTGTGTCACTGTCGGGGAGCACTAAACCCAGCAAAGCTTGATGATGTTTGGGGGGGTCGATTGCTTTCGGTTGGCCTGCGCGTTCCGGGGTGTTACCGCTTCCGGTCGTGACTTTCTTTGCCTTCGCCTTAACCGGTGCGTTCAAGGAGGTCTAGTAACTTCCGGAAGGGTCGGTTCGGCCTTTCCCGCTGCCTGTGGCAGCCGGGTTCTCCGAGCCGAGGTCAACTCGGTGCCGGCCACTGGCCTGCACTAGAGCGACTTCTGTCACAGTCACAGCAGTCACAGCGGCATTTTGGCAGGTGCAGGTTGCGTGGGCCGTCGCTGCTTTCTTCCCCAAAGTCTGGGAGATCTCAATCCCGTTCCTGCCGCTCGAATCAATGTTTGCTAGACACTGCAAAGGTAGAGTCACTTCAGGTCTGCCCTGGGCTTGGACGGCGTGGTTAAGCACTTCCGAAATGATGCGGACACCAGTAAATCCAAATGAGACGGCCCAAAGCAGAGTGCACTAGCCTGCCCTGCGATGGCTGCTCTTGTACAGCACTGTAAGCCCAGACCGTAAGCAAAACAGTCTGAAGTCAGGGTGGCTTTCTGGATCAGAGGCCGCTGAGTTCTGCACTGTACAGGCGAATGGCATAGAGCACAGCAATCGGCGGCAGAACAATTGTGCTTCATCCAGACAAACACAGCACCCTGCAATTCGCAATACACTTCCTCAAAGATTATCGAGCTGGCCTGCCTGCCTGCTTCAGCGAAAAAGGCTTAACAATGTTTGGGGATGTTTGGGGCAGCCGTTTCAAGGCCTTTGCTTGTCGACGCTTTAAGGAGTCTCGGTCTTAGCCGTGCGGAAGGCTTTTGCGTGCCTGCTGTCACTGGCTTCTGAGAATCTGAGGTCCTGACTTACAGGAGGCCGTGGTGAGCACCGTGCACGACATTCTGGCTTGCCATGTGACTGGCACTCGGACTTCGGGTCTGGTCCCAGGAGGCCCTCCCTTGCTGCCGTGAACCCTGACACCTTCTCAAGAAGTCTGAGTCAGCGATGTGAGCAGATAACCGACGGTGACCGCTGGTCTCGACACAAAGTCGTTCCAGTTCCAGTAGTGTGTGATCTGCGCAATATTGTGTGGAGTTTATATGCTGCAAACTATATGATGCAGATGCCGCGTGTCACAATCCTCCGAGGCCAGAAGAATCCCCAGACGCAGCGAAGCATGGCTTCGTGCAAGCTGGTCGATGCCTCGAGACGAGAAGCCAAACTTGACCACAGCAACTGTGTTGCGCAGGTCGAATAATCTTGAAGGCTCTTCTCGATCCTCTGGCTCTGGGCGCGCATCTGAGCTTCCACGAAGCTCACAAATAATGCTGACAGCAACGCCGGTTTCCTTGCCCGTCAGTTTCGAGGCATGGGCTGGGATGCAGCAGTCAAGCGACGGTGCGTGATGACACTTGCCGTTCGATCCGCAGCTCACATTTGATCTCATCCTGCAGCCCCGGCCCGCTGCCGCCGAAAACACAAGAGAGTGCTGTGGTCTGAGGCCATCACAAAAGAACTGCTACAGCGGGCCAAGCACTGCAGGGTCCTCGGGCGGGCTCCAAGGAAGCTGTCCAGTTGCATTGAGCCGCGGCCCATTGCAGCCTGCATGCTCAGGCCAGCCACAAGAGGTTGATGGTGCTTCGCTCGAGGCGCCGTGCCAGCGATTCAGAACAGCGTGCTTGCAGTGCCGCGCACAGCCTACTTGTATGGCGCAGGCCAAACCATCACGATCATCATCACGACCATCACCGTCATCGTCACAATCAGCATCATCATCATCATCATCATCATCATCACTTTTTTCACCATTGTTATCATCGCCATCGTCCTCCATCGTCTTCGTGGTCCTTGTGTCTGGGGTCATTTTTGAAGCGCGCCTCGAAATTGGAGGTTAAGGGGGCGGTCTGTGGCTGTGTGTAAAGCAGTTCTCTGAGTTCTCCGGGCATCGGGGGGAAGCATAGAGACACAAGCTGGATCTGGAAAGATATATCGAAGCATGAAGAGCAGCACGTAGGCAGTAGATTCGATTGTCGGTGCAAATAAGTGTGAACATCAAAGCGTTTTTTTTGGAAGGGGGGGCCCCTCCCTCCCCTCCCTCCCTCTCTCCCTCCCTCCCTCCCTCCCTCCCTCCCTCCCTCCCTCTGTTTGCAGGCCGGTCCAGATCCCGAAGTGCAGGCACAATGGTGGCGGCCTAAAAAGAGTATTCATAAAGCGCCATGCAGTCAGGCGTTGTTGGAAACCTACGCCCGCCTTCTCGTGCACAGCCTTGAGGTCCAGAGCAAAACCTTTTCGATTGTTCTTTCAGTCCCTCTTTGCCAGGTCTCGTCTGAGCTACATGAAGGGCTTCTTCAGTGCCTCGTTCAGCTGGCAAACGACGAGGTCGGCTAATAGGCGAGGGTCCGCTAGGCACGGAATCAGTGGCGGAGGCAGGGAGAGCCGGGCTTCTTCCCCGAGCCCGAGAACTGGCGGAACTGCGACGTGGCTGCAAAGTCACTCAGAGGTGAGAGCTTCTTTGTCTCTGTGAGACAACGCAAGGTGCGCGTCCCACCTTTTGCAGACTCCGTCAGCGCAGCCACTCTATGTTCGGCAGGCTAAGGCACAATCAAGTATGCTGCTATCGTATTTGCTTTTTCATAATATGACATCCTTTTGAGGCCGAGTTGGCAACCTCGGAATCACCACAGCGGACCCATCGAGCCAGGGATGCTCCGCACAAGACAGCTAGACGTAAGGAGGAGTCAGAGTCCTGTGGGGGCGCTTTGTCTTGTTGTAGGTTCAATGTTTGAGCTGTAGTTGGCCTGTCCTTTCTCTTGTTGTCCTCCTCGCCAGAGGTGTCAGACAGGTAAGTTTGACTCGTGTGCATGTCAGAAGCAAGAAAGGGTGGCGTTGAAGTTCAGCAATCGCTGAGGAATTGACACGTGAACTCGCAATGGTCTGCTGCCTGCTCTTGCAGCGATTAGCACAAGAGCTGTTGGTTGAGGCGCGGGTGATGGGGGCATTTGCGCTTCGAGTGCGCTTCGTGTGGATTCTTACAGTGCAGACTTTCGTTGATGCAACATGTTTCATGCGGTTCCGCTTCGTCAGGGTTTGAGAGTTTGAGACAAAGTGCAATTTCATTGTTCTGTCAGGCAGGCGCAGCAGAAGGTGAGGAGGCCGCGAAGGAGACATCAGAGGAGCCGTCACTGGAGCCCCTTCGAGAACAGGTGCCTTGGCTGAACAGCTGAATAGCAGAGAATAGCTGAAAGCGCCATGTGGCTTCGCGCTTTGTGCGATTCAGGTTCTCACATCCTTGCACCGTGATAATCTGAATCTTCATCGCCTAACCCGTGGACACGAGCCACTACGGCGAGCCATCGCCGCGGCTCACCAGGTCCGCTGTTCTTCACACGGCCAAGTGCATTAGTATTCCCGTGCGTCTGCGCCTGCCACCCGTCAGGCATGGGAAGCGGAAGTGGGAGCCGAGGTAGCGCGGCCGCCGCCAAAGCCTCGTGCGGGCACCTGGTAGAACTTCCCCTCTTCTTGTGGCCCAGTGCCCTCGGTGGTAGAGTGCAGAGGTCATCGAGGCATGAAGTCAGCCTTGGCTATGAGAGAACTGCTGGAGGCACATTTTTACCCGCCGTGCGTGTTTCTCTCGCGGCATACTCTGTTGTCCGCTGAGCCTCTACATCCGGGATTGTGGAAGGAGCAAGAGCAGAAAAAGAGGCGGATGCGGGAATGCAGGGGTTTGCAGAAACTTGGTTGAGCTGCTTTCGTCAAGGCCGGGACGATCGCAACCCCGCAAACCTGCCAAAGGCTGGAAAAGCTGCATAGGCGGGAGATGTTGACAACCCTCGACTGCTGACCTGGCAGATGCAGATGGGGCTGTGCGAAAGGATGCTCAGGCCGGTGCCTCAGTCGCACTCGCGCGCGGGTTGCCAGTTCCGAGCAGGCGCCAGCGGAGCCGCTGGAGCCGCCGGAACCTCCGGAGCCAGGACCAGGGCGGCCAGGGCGGCCAGGGCGGCCAGATGGCACTGCCTCAGTCGCCAGCGATGGCGCGTGCAGCACAGGCTTCGGACTTGCAGAAAGCAGTACACTCTTGTCTGCCGGCATGCGCCCCGCTTTGGGGAAGGTGTAGCAGATGGCGTAGCAGCCGGGGAAGAACAGGAGTGCGGCAAGGTAGTTCCAGCTTGTAAGAATCACCGTAGAGATTTCAGCACCGCACCTGCTCCAGGACTACGACGTGGCATCGTACTGCAGTCATGTCAGCGAGGTCATGGACATGTCCAACCGACCTAGAATACCTGCATGGGTTTGCCGAGACCAGAGACAGGCACTCGGAATGATTTCGAACACACGGATTGTCATGCATGGACGGTTGAGCTGAGCACAATTTTGCAACATTGGCATCGCAGGAGCTTGCATCACCTACGTGCAGGCCTCGAGCTGGACCCGGTTGTAACTTGCAAGCCGATGTGCAAAGGGCTAAGCGAAGGCCTCATTTTGGTTGGCATGTGGGCGTCCGCAGCAACTTCTCCGCTCAAAAGCCGGCTGTCATCAAGAACGTGCGGTGCGACGCACCATGGCCACTTGATGCGAGATTGATATGGTGCAGTGTGGATGGGGGTCACCGGGATCTTGGCCGGACTGAGGCAACAACACGCTATGCCGATGTTGAGAGCCAGCTTCAGGGCGTTAGTGCGCAGCAGGACCGACGGTGCAGTGACAACTGCTTGTCACAACGACGAGAAAGCGGTTGTTCATATGGGGTAGCATCAGAAGTAGGGATTGCGCCGGCGATGGTTACGGTGTTGCTAAACGTCGAATCGGTTCCCTGCAGTTATGTGGCATCGTGGGCGTGGTCCCGATGTCTAACTGACGGCATTGCCTTTGCTTCATCGTGCGTGCCGTCCAGGTACGGCTGGGCTTTGTGCGAAAAGTTTATGGCATCGTCTGCGCTCAGGCATAGTGATGAGTCCGAGAGCGCTGCATAAAGCTGCGCTGTCCTTGTCCAGGTGATGTTCACTGCGTTGTTCGGAGCTCTTTGCTGCTGGGGGCCGCTGAATGCTCCCATCCTGCGTCTGGCGACGAGCAGGTTGCATTCGGGTGGTGTAGCGCTGTGATAAGTGACTGGTTTGAGGGGAGGGAGCTTGGGGGGGCTAGCGGAACGGTGTATTAATTGTCGCGAGGGTGGGGGGCGGGGTGGCAGTCGGGATTTGCAGGGGGGAAGGGGGCAAGGAAGGAACCCGGGACCCAGCATCATGAGCATCATCTACCTTGCTGTTTCAGCTCTGGCACTAGGACTGGTTGCCGAGAAGGCAGGCAGAAGAAGCGGCATGGTGTATTTTGAGGCCACGTACAGAAAGCGCGACTGGAACTCAAAGCCAACCAAACTATGTACAACAAATAGCTCAAAGCGCAGGCTGCACCGTTCAGCCGACACAGCACTGAAAACCGACAAACTTCAGTCCGCAGTTGAACCACGACTCTAAACCTACATAGACACTGCCTTTGGACTACTTGGATGCTTAGTTGACTTCATAAGTCCACTGAGTATCCCCCAGAAGTTCTACATAAAGGAATTTTGATCCTAGGACTCAAAATGGCTCAAAGCACATAGCGAAAACACTAAGAAAGTGAGCTCGACCGCGAGCGGAACGTTGCATTAATTGTAGCGTGTCGATTTGCATGTCGTGTGTTGTGGGCTGATTGATGGTGATGTCATATTCACATATATTCACGACAAATCAGGAGAATCAGTAAGCTATCACGGAGCACATCACCGAGTCTGCACAGATTTGGTCCAACTTGGACTCCCGGCCAGTCCTCGCCTCCTGCAGTGGGGAACGCTTATTGCCAGCTTGGTGGCATTGGCGATGTGCCAACTGTCCCGGGCTGAACTTCAGATGGATGCCCGTTGAGCGCTCAGTGCGTCCAAAAAGCATCGTGTTACGACGTGCTCAGGGGAAAGGACCGCTATCCTATCAACATGCTGGGCCTGTGCTTCCTCACGGCAGCCTCCTTGCTGCAAAAGTGCGCAGCGCAAACGTGGCTCGAGGCTTGCTGGTTCAGGACTTCCGAGCCTTGTGATGGCGTCCTAGGAACTGGAAATACGAAGGGTTCTAAACCACGTGCGCTGATCTTGGGTTCTTTTGCTTGAGGTCATGTCGCTGGATGTCGGGGTTGTCTGTGCGATGGTGGCGGCCATCGGACTAGGTTCGCTGCAAATACAGATTACCGGAACTGGTAGGCCGATGATTCGAGCTTTGAACTATTTGAGATGCGGGTTCCTGCCTTCTTGACTTTTGAAAGCACTGAGCTTTTTGTGTGCAAACGTTGCCTAACCAAGCAGGTTTGCCTGATCAGGATGTGCTGGGCTGTGCAGACTTAATTCTGGCTCGCGATGTTTTGGCTTCGCTTGTGCCTGTTGCCGTGACAACTCCATGCACCCTGGTCCTTTCGATATGCTTGGGAGTGCCACGCCAGCTCTATCGCCGTTCCGAGAAGTCTCCGTGCTTTGCTCGTGACCCGAGATTTGCTTGATTCAGAGGCGAGCTGGTGGTGCAGGCGGCGGTGATTACTTCCTTGCTGACACTGGGCTTGACCTTGTGCCCCTTGAAGTATCAATTTGGCAGTGCATGGTTGCTTACCGCGTTTGCCTTCAATCAGGGTTCCGATGGGTCCGATGGAAGGTACACATTCAAGTCGAAGCGAGACTTCTCCTTTCTGGGAGCTGCTCTCTGGCCTTTGCTGTTTCGATCTCAAAACTCGTCAGTCCCGTGAAGTGCAGAAAGTATGGAAAAGTGTTCCGGATTGAGGTTCGGACTCGTCGTCTTCAGCCTCCTTAGCGTCCGGAGCTTGCAACGCAGTTTCGTGTTCTGCGACCTGACCTCGCAAATTTGAGGCATGCAGAAGCTCAGCAGGAAAATCCATAAAGCACATCAGTAGAATAACTTCAATCACGCTGCTTGTGCAGCACATTTTGCACGAAGATAGCTGCTCGTTCAGTCCTTGCCCCTTCGATGTCTGCTTGCAAGACAAAGCTGCGCCCAGGTGTTCTTTCCATCGCTGTACGTCTGGCTTGTGTGAAGCAGCCATAAACTCCAGAGAAGTGCCCCAGAGCCAAATGGAGTCGAAGCCAGGCAGATGGGATGGACAGGCCTGCTCTTCTCCTTTGCAGGACGGGCTGCGCCATTGTCTGCACTTTTGGGCTGTTGGGTGATTACAATCGAAGGCGCTGGCATCTTCTGTGCCTACATCGTGTTTGACACGTGGCGAATCCTCAACCAGATGAACTGCGACGATTATGTCCAAGATACAGCCTCAGCAGCTGCGTTGACACTGCGTTCTGCCACACTGTGCAATGCTTCCTGTACGGATTCTGGCCAATGCCGTTGGGCTAAGGGTGCCATCCAGCTGTATTTGGATATCGTCAACCTGTTCTTGTGCGACTTTAGAGTTCATGCCAGTGTAGCTGCTGACTTGCGTCGCCCGCAGGTACATCCTCGAGATAATGGTGAAGATTGCTCTCTCTAACAGGGACTAGAACGAGCGCTTGGTCACTTCGCTACATGGCGCTGACTCGTTCCAAGCTTGCACGGGTCGGTGAGTAGCAGGCCTAAATCCATTCAAGTGTCTCATTCTCTGAGACTTCGACCCGGCACAGGTCCGGTTTCTGCAGACTCCTTGTATTCTTCATGGCTCACTCAAGTCCAAAAGCCCAGAGACACGCACGAGTTGTGCAAGGAGTTACCGCAGAGGTTACAACTACAGCTTCGTATTTATTGCGCAGACTGCGGCAGCGAAGCTGCAGGTACAGTAGCGCTGTTGATGAAGCTGGAGTGCTGCGAGGACAGTTAAAGAGGCCTATCAGGGCCTATCAGCCCCATCCAGTGCGGCAGCGCATTCGCTCCTGTGCGCTCGTTGTGGGCGACGAAAGCCCAGGCCGACGATGCATCCCTCACAGCTCGAGGAGGATGTGAGGCCGGGCCGGACCAAATGGAAGTGGAAGCAGCTGCCGCTGTTCGGGAAGGCTGCAAAATCGATCACCGTCGATCACGTCAACATCCTGGCACTTCGAGGCAGCATCTGTTGCAGCCACATTCGGCGGAAAGTGTCTCTTGATCCTCGCATGCGTCCTGCATCCACACGTGCCGCCTAGCCAGGCTGCTCCGACGCCGACCTGCGATGCGAGCGCTCCCAGATGTTGTACATGGACATGTAAAATGTATGTAGTGTATCCCTTGCACTGAGGCGGTGCGGCGAGTGGATGTTCAGACGACGGCTGCTGGACCGGTTCCCAGGTGCACTGCGGCTGGGGGTGAATTTCAGGCAGATGTCAAACGAACTGCACCACTCCCGGCTCGACTTGTCTTGAAGCTGTGTCAAGTCTACTGACTCGACCGCAAGGCATGCTAAGTCTTTGACTCGACCGCAAGGCATGCTAAGTCTCTGCATGCTCACATGGATTGAAATTCGGAAGGTTCCTGGCCTGAGTCACCTCTGCACCCATCAGATCTTTGAGATAATGAGTCGTCGCCATCAGGATGCCGCAGCGGTCGGGGGAACTGTCCTCAGTGCGGTCGTGCATTGTTGCACCGTCCAAGCCCCAACCTTCGAGCTTCTCCTTTTGAGGCTGGGCGCATGTCTCCACCGAAGGCTTCGAAATCAAAAGATCCGCCCAGAGAAGCAAAAAAAGATGCACCAGTCAAGACGGCCAAAGACGCCGCCACAGAGGTGAGCAACCCAGGCTGCGGGTCTGTGCTGTTCTTAAGCTTTGGACCCCATGTCGCTTTTTCACACCAAGGTGACTCCAGATGCCTTGATGGCAGAGTCAGTGCCTTAGTCGCTTAACCTTGCTTACTGTGCCTTACTCTGCTATAAGCACCTGCCTTGTTGAGGCCGGGTTTCACGCCCGAGGCCTCTTGCCTTTCGGACTCTGGCCTTGTAGCCTCCGGCTCTGGGAGAATTGTCGCTCGCAAGGTGTGTCCAAGGTCACACAGTCTGGGGCATGAGGACTATGAATTACCTTTACAGCTTTTTTCTTGCATTCGACGCATGGACGGGTGAAGAATTCAAGGACTGCCCGGTGCTGGCGGGCGTTTTCGATTACTTGGCCGCTGGCCGTGTGGTGGCGCCCTCAGGCTGTACCCGAGAAAAATTATGCTCGAAGGGACAGTCGGTGTCGGATGACAGCTAGTAGCTGTTCTAGCTAGACAAGGAGCTGGCCATGCAGTGCATCTTCAGCTTGGGAAACGAACAGACACTCCGTGCAGTTCTGCAGCGTGCAAAGCTTGGCTGAGCTCGGGTTTCACTCATGGGGCGATCGGGTGGCGCTTTGGTGTAACACCAAGGGCTGGACTCGGATGCGGTGTGGCCAGAGCAACCCAGCTGAAGCAGAGATCAAAGAACGCTGCATGCGGCGCAAGAGTGGTGTTGTGTTGTGTTCTGTGCGTTTTCTGTTTCTGTCCTGTCCGCTCATTTCTGAGGCTGCCCAAGCCGGAGGCGCAACATTTGGTCCCGACCCCCAGCTGGTCCCGCTGCCTCTCTTTTCATCTCATCAGCTGCTTAGGCACGGCTGCTGGTGGCGCTGGTGTGCCGTGACCCCTTCAGCCCCCTGGCAAGAGGCGCTGTTAGGTTCACGCACGGCACCTCTAAGCTACTAAGGCTCTGCAGCAAGCGAGGCCTGCCCATGGCCTCGGCCTCAGAGTTTCATCGGAGCTACTGGCGTGTCACATGTCAGTGCCTTCCATGCTCAGGCTTGAAGCCTTACTCCGCAGGCCGCATGGTGAGAACCTGCTCCCGGCAGAGGACTTGAAGTTTCCTGGTATGGTGGAATTCCGTGCGCCTGGGCGTTCTGGAGTTCAGGAGCTCCTCTCACTGCAAGGTGCGCTCTTCAGCGCCTCAGCGGCGACGACCTTGGCCTACGCACGTGTGTTCATGATGCTCATGTCATCTCAACAGCAACATAGGTGGGTGGCGACGTGGGCCCATGCGCCGCCCGCCTCTACTTCCAGCTCTTCCAGCGTCAGGCGTGTGTCTGATGTGTGTGCTGTTCACGTGTGTGCTGTCTCCCAGCTTGAGCGTCAGCATCACGATTTTCATGGCGAGGTCCAGGCATCAGCTTCCTGCCCCCAGCTGATGTTCTCAAGCTCGAGAGCTTCGGCCGTGCGAGGGGCTCGGTGCAAGGACCAGGGAGACTGTCACGCTGCCAGCATCGGGCTACGAGGCCAGTTATACTGCCACAGTCTTGTCCGTGAGCTGTGCGAAGGGAGCGGGGGTAGAAAGGACACACAGTCCTCTGTGAAGAGATCGTTTGTGCACATGAATTTGCGATGAATTTAGTCTTCAAGGGTTATCTAAGGGCTAACGATGTCTCACTCTGCAATTGCCTTGGAGTTCTTGCGTGTGGCTGAAAATGGCCGCATGTAGAGCACCAAGTTGTACAAACGGCTCCACTCAAGTCACTCTTGAACAGAAGCCTCGCCCCATCCAAAATGCTTTCCGCCGGAGTGGCGCTTCAATTCAGTGACAGGCGAAGGGCAGTCTGTAGCATGCTCTGCTCACATCCGAGGTGCTTATGGATTGGGAATGGCGGTGGGCGAGAAGATATTCGGTTCGTAGAGGATGGCGGATTCGACGGGGCGTGCCTTCCCCTTGTTGTCCTGTCGCAAACTCGCTCTGCATCTCCTTTGAAATCGCAATGTAGTGATCCAGCGACATGGATTTGGAACCCCAGCAAGCTTCAAGCTCCGTGCATTCTCCTGCTCTACGGCTGCTCGCCCTCCTCCACTTCCCCTTCCGCCTTCCCCTCTCCCTCCAGTAAAGGGAATACCACTGTGGGTGCGGTGTTAAGTCTCGACGGTCATCGGCCGAGCAAGGAGTCCTAGGACTTCAAACCAGGCATGCACGTGCCAGGTACACCTACTTTGCTGCCGAGGGCTTCACACCAGGCAGCTTGCTTTGTGCACGAACCTGTGCATTGTTGCACAGCTGCCGCCGGCCAGGATCTAACACAAAAAGCTGGAAAGACACTGCAGCGCCAGCTTCTGAATTGAAGTGCATGTGACTCCGCCATTGGTCATTTGACAGTTCTATCTCGTGTGTAGCACGCCTCAATGCCACTGGCAGCACTGGCTTGGCCTCGTGCCTTCGATCCGAAGCATCACCAAGATGCGAATCACTTCATGACTGGTGAGCATTGGTGCCTGAGCAGGAGGCAGCATACTCGACACATGAACCCATTTGCCTTTGAGCGACAAGTGTTCCAATCACTACTTGGTGCTGCCTCAGTGCTCCATGCATTGGCGAAGATACCACTGCCAAAGCAATTTTCGACAGCTCCTGTTGCCTGCAGCCACTTGAAATACGTGTGGACCGAGGAGACTCAAGAAGCTTGGTAAGCTTTTTGTGCCGTCAGTTGGTCCCGGGTGCAGCCGGCTCGTTTGCAGTGCGGCGCGGTGCGAAAACACCACCAACTTGCGCAGTTTTCTTCGGCACATTGAGTCTGAGGTACGATGACACGCGGGTCAGACCCTGGAATTCGCACAACATTCGAGAAAGGAAGGGCGGGGAGTGCGACACTCTCGTCTGTAGGGTTGAGCGCTTCGTCTCTGCAGAGCTTTACCCTGACAGACTGTCCTGGAATCACGTCTCGTTTGAGGTACTACAGCCGCATGTGGTCTGCAGCCGTGGGCAGTGACTTGACAAAAAATGCAAAGCTCAAGTCACTTTGCGCGGAAGCACTCGTTGGATGGCAAGCTAGGTAGCTAGGTAGAATGAAGCCAGGTCGGCCCTATGCTGTATCAGCCTGGCCACCCAGACTCTAGACGCCGAAGGCCGCCCCTGTGCCCATTCAGTGTTCTCTCAATGTTGAAAGGTCACTTCCTACAATGAGTGGGGCGAGGGCACGCAGATCGAGCCGGCGAAGCGCCATCGATCGTGGAAAGGCATCTTGCCGAGTGACCGAGCACGTGCCCGTGGCACGAGTCAAGACTTTTCAGGAGCAAAGTACGGCAGCTACGAGCCGAAGCCGCCGTGGCCCTAAGAACCTCTCAGCAGAGCCTCTTGGGAAGGAGCGATTCTCCCAGGAGCACCTTCTACTTGACGGAGACCAAGCGATGGTCAGACCAGTTCAAGGCTGCACTCTAACAGTACCTGCATGGCTTGGGTTTTGATTGCAATCCGGCCCAAACAGCCGACAATCCTAATGGGCCTTTGATACGAATTCTTATTCCGGCAGAATGTGTCCCAGTCAGAGTGTATTATCAGGTGTGGAGTAGAGAGGGTGCAGTAGGTAGGGAGGGCTGCACGTGTGGCTTTCCGAGTTCTGCAAGCGTAGGCTTTATGGGAAAGATTTGCCGTGCTTGGATTTGCGATTCAAGAGATTTCGGATAACACAGGCAAGATATTGACAGTGTCGGCAGCGTGCGACACTTAGCTTCACCGACTGGTCGTATGCTCGAAACTCCATGAACCCAGGGAACACATTTTGCCGCATTCCTCCCTGCGTCTTGATATCACCTTCCTCGAGATGGCCCAGCTTGCACTCCATGCACCCCTCCCTTGCTTGCCCGCTCCACCCACATCGCCTACATCGTTTTGGGTTTGGAAGGCGGCGGGCGGCAGCATCATGAGTGTTCGAATGTAGGACTAACACAAGGGCCAGCAGAAGAGAAGATGCGAGCCAGTGTTTCCACTGTTGGCCCAAACCAGCCGGAGTTGCCGTGTTTTTCTCCACCAGGCAAGTTAAGACACCTAGCCGAAACAAAACCAACCGCATCTGTCCATCTGGAGCGTGTTTGATCACCGCTCTGCCCCCGCATTCTGGACCTTCCGGCAGCTGCAAGGCCGCAAGGCATCGCAAGGCAGTAGCCACGGAAAGCTGCACATCGTTGCTGGGTTTTGTGAGCCCCAGCTCCTCGTCGCACAGCGCAGCATGCCTTGGGCAGGAAGATCAATGCCGAGAGGAGAAGACAGAGCTTTAAGCTGAAGCTTGCACTGAGTTCCGTAGGTGCGAGACGATGGGTATCCACTCATCCACTCTCCTCAGTCCTCGTGTGCTTGTCCGATCCCTGGGATGAGCACACGGGAATTGTACATAGCCCACCCGGTATGTGGAATCCGTCCATGCTTCCCCAAACAACCCTTTTTAAGCATGCACCTTCGCGAGACTTGGCTTTGGTGTGGAAGCGTGGTATGAATGGATTTTGCGCGAGTCGCGATCCTGATCACTTGCTGACAAGGCAGGGTTCCAAAAAGTTGATGAGGGATGCCGGGCGAGGATCCTTTGTTTTACCTGGAGTGATGATGCTGGTAAGATGTGAAGGATGTCAAGCTAAATCGGGTTGATCGCTTGATGTGACACTTCTCGACTTGAACTCAGAGAGCCAACAATTAGATGTTGTTTCATTCATCTGTAGGACATGTATCCTGCGCTGTTCGCCAAAAGCTTGAACAGGTTCATCGCTGCATAGACAGACAGCATAGACAGATAGAGCAGCCACATATATCATTTGCAGTTCTTTGCAGTCTTCCAGGCATTGACTAGGTCAACTTGTCTTCATTGGCCGGCCATGACCGGTGCTCTGCCAAGTGATGCGCTGCTACATACCCCGGTGGGCCAACGGCTACCACCCATGGATCGCCAGGAGGGTCATGGTGCCTGGACGGTGTCGTGCCGTGCAGATCCATGCAGTGCTAGGAGACGACCGGGGAGAGATACAGGAAGCGTCAGCAGCAGCGCTCCATCATGGCTGTGATGGATCCGTACAATCCCCCGGCATCGAAGAAGCGTGCCACTGGGCTGCTGTTTAAGTTTTCTTGAAGAGTTCTGCTTCTGTCGGCGCTCTTGACTGCGCTGGCCATGGAGGAGCGAACTTCAATTGACGGTACAGTAGCTGTGCACTTGGCGCCGAGGCAGATGGAGGTCGTCTAAGCCTGCGAGACTGGATTCTTGCACTCAAGTCCAGTTTCGTCCAGCCTGCTGACCTCGAATCCCAGAAGTACGAATCCATCATGAAGTAGTCCGTAGGGGCTCTGCACTTCTCGCTTCGGTCAGCAGCTGTGCATGGAAAGCTAGGAAATCCTGGCTCTCTGCATTTTCGGCTGCGGTCCCGCTCTTCTTGCCTCCTGGGTGCAATAGCCAGAAGCTTTTGGTATGTGAGCGTTGACGCCTTTGAAGAGGCAGCTTTTCCCAAACCTTGTTCTGCCCCATGGTTCCTGGAGCCCCGCTCTGGAAAGTGCAGTCGTGCTGCAGAGCTGTTTCTTGCCATCCTTTCCGGAATTCTCCTAAGGCTGAGCTATTCTTCGTGTGTGTCGTACGCTCATCTCATTGTCTCGGGTGCCTACGGCTACCCAATTCGCGCAGCCAGTCCCCCAAAGGGTCCTTTGGACAAGCATGAGCTCAGTAAGCGTGATCATCGATCCGTTATCTTGACAACTTGGGGACCTCAGGTGGTGATAACTTCGATGCATTTGTTCAGCAGCGGCTTGACGGGCCTGATCTTGCCGATGCGGAGCAACATGGCAATCTTAGCACCACATTGTGGCATCCACAGCATCTTGCAAGTCTCAGGCAAGTGCCCCTTGATCATTCCATCAGCAGATATCTCTGTGACGATGTTCTACCAGATGATTGCTGGGAGCTTTCAACACACTTCATTGAGACAAGCTGCGGCAGCCAGTTGCCCGATGTCGTCAGGTCATGGACATCGTCAAGGCCGCCGCTGACGACGGCACCCTTTCGCCGGAGGCGGGAGTCGATGAGCTCCACAGTCTCCACAGGCCTTCGGCGGAATCTGCCTCCATTCCCCGTCGACACAGGCGGTGGCCGCAACCGCTATGCTGGCACTGCCTGTGAACACTATCCTGATGAGCCTGGTCTTCTTCCTGGTGGGAGAGCATCTCGTCTCAGTCTGCTATTCCAGACCCTCGAAGGGGTTCGAAGCACAATGTCAAAGCAAAGGCAGAAAGCCACAGTCGTTGTCTCCTATCTGCCCTACCCTGTGGTTGCGGGCTTCCTTGGCTCAATAGGCCGCTTGTTGCAAGCGCTTGCGCTCTCGCTCAGTAAACGAACCTCTTGAAGACGCGACTTCTGAAGGCTTGGCCATCTTTGTTGGGGCCTTTGCAGTGCTGGAGGACTGGGATCTCTGTCTGTTCCTCTTGCTCATGCTCACCACATCTGATGCGAGGATGGGCTAAGCGGCTTCAGTGGCATCGCCCAGGCCCGAAGCATGACAGTGCAAGCACCGTGCCACTCATGTGGTCACAGGCTGCGCATGATAAACCTTGGCCGCTGTTCTGCGCGGTAGGCGCAATAGCTGCAAGCTGGAAGAGACGGTGCATGAGAAATGCTTCTGATCACAAGAGCGGTCAAGGCATGGCACTCAGCTCCATCTTGTTGAAGTACGCCGGACTCCCTGCCCGAGTGCCTTGGACAAATCGCATCCCGGATCGGCTTGACCAGGGATCCTGCCAACAATAGTGAAGGTACTGGCCGTGGCACCAACCCTGACCACCATGGTGCCCCGGACTGTAGCTTGGGACACTCGATGGGGCATTTGCACGTGCAATGCTTTGCAGGTCGTCTTTTGGCTGTGTGTTGCCTTCTCCGGCTTGTCCCTGGAGGAGATCAGACAGGATCGGTGCGCTGTTGGACACTGTTGGTGAGCTTGTGCAAGTTTGAGCTATTGCGCTCAGGACGGTTGGCTGTTCCCAGCAGCGAGTTTCGAACCCTTCTGGTCGATTTGGACTGCCATGGGCCCAAAATCCAGCACAGCCAATGGGGTGCACAGTTCCACAGTTCGTGACCGAGGAACAACATCCATCACAAGTGGTGCTGCAGCTTGGCTGCGCAGATCTGATTTTGTACCATGCAGAGATTGGAGAAGACCGCAAACTCACCTGCGATGAACGACCCTGCGCTGTGAAAGATCCCCTGCGCCCCCGCTCGACCCGATGCCCGGGCCGTGGCCGTCGCCTTTGCTCGTGCTCGAGATCTCAGTGCAGAGAGCCGCTGCAAAAGGTGACCGCTCCAAAGTGTGGTCGGAAGGAGAAATCCCATGAATCGAAGGCTGCTTCATCGAGAGAGGATCGTCAGAACGGGCCGTTGCTAGAGCTTAGAGTTTGCGACCGCACCTCTACGCAATAGGCTGTTTGCTCAAAGTCGTCATTCCATGGCTTTTTCAACATAGCAAAAACATAAGCTTGATTAATATTTCTCGGTGTTGCCTGACACGAGTGTTGATGGAGCTGAAAGCGCCCAACATAGGAGCAGAATCGCTTTCTCGCTGCATGCTCTGCATTTTTCAGCCTGTCGTCGGTACTCGGAAATAGTTGGGCAATGGAGTGCCGCAGGCATTTGCTTCCACCCAAGTTGGCCACATTCCTCGGTGCGGGCCCCCAAACTCGCGCGAAGCTCGGAGACTTGTGGATGCTTAGATTGTTCGCAGGCCTGGGGTTTGTCCTGATTCTCTCGCTGACGCTCCGTATTGCGGGCATCGAGGCTGTCTGACGTGGCTCAAATCACATTCGTGGTGGACGTTTGGCAGCCGCGTCTTTCGTCATCTCTTGGCACTTTGCTAGGGCTCAACTGGTTACATGATTGGTGTGGACGAAGAGGCACTGTCGCTTCCGTTCTCTGCTTGCCAACCCCTTATTCGTTGCCTTGCTGTTGCGCTTTTGTAAGTTGAGGCGCTTGTGTCAGGTGAAATGGACGGGCATAGCCAGTGGCATCGCAGGCTGTTGTGGAACGGTCTGTCACTTGGCGAGTCCTCCTGATCCAGAAATTGCTCAAGACTCCCAGATCTTGAGACTCCGCTGAGGTGATTGGGTCGCACTCTCCTGGCCTGACGACCTTCAACGCAGCAGCTTTCCCAGCTCCCCGAATTCCCTGCACCAAGAGATGCCCGTAGTCCGAGGAAGCTGGAAGTACGACGCTGCAGGCTGCAGCAGGAGTCTCAGCAACCGGTATCTGCGGGGCAGGCAAACTGCGACATTTGGCCCTTGTTACTTGGGCGTCCAGGTGCTGACAGCAGTGCTGCAGCTAGCTTTGTGGCTGTCTGGGGCCGGAGCCCTGAGCATCCGCATGCTTCGAAGATGCAGCACTCGGATGCTGAGCTAAGTTCCCCGTGATGAACTTGTTCCCGCGGCCGGCATCCCAAAGTGCTTTACGTCCGACATTTCAGCTGACTCTCCACTCCGCCGGGGCAAGAGCTTTGAAGGAATTGCCACTCGCGAGGTTCTTGCTTTCTGGCATCTTGATGAACTTGGGCTTGGTCATGCTGCAGGAGTGGAATGGCGCATGTGAGCCGGAGTTCACGGAAAGCCCGAAAGTCCGAAACAACGCAAACACAGCCATTCTGGTCCGAGTTCTGTTAGTTGCAGTATCTTTGCAAGTTTGCTGGCTTCGCAGCGCACAAGTTTGAATCTGAAGAGCGGTGATGAATCATCCATCTGAAGTCGGTTTGACCACGAGCAGTATGCCGGGAAGTCGACCCCTGGACGAAGATGCAAGGTGTTGGGCGAGTATTGCAAACTACTCCTTTGTGCAACCGTAGGTTTGCAAGTAGCGAGTCCATAATTGAAGGATGGGCTGTCCGATGGCCGGGTCCGAGGCTGATGATTGTTGATGGCAGGGATGTTTGGAAGCTTCTCCAGCACTTGTCAGTGTTGCTCCGAAAATTGATCCTCCATCTAGCCGGCGCAAGAGAGTAGCATGACGAAGTCAAGCTAGTGAGTGCGAGGAGTGGATGTGGACAGCCAGGCACAAGGCAGGCGGTGGATCAGTGCATGGATTTGCGAAGATGCATCTGCAAGCACTGTCAGTCTTTCAGGGGCTTCACCCCTTTGCCAGTGCTGCTCGCAAACCTGGCATTTGCTTGCTCAGGTTGGTGTTCTGGGACTGTTGGTAATCTATGCGCAGGCATGTGAGCTGTACACTGGAAGGCAGTTCGACCTTCTCAGTAAGTATCCGTATTCATGAGAGAGGTGGCTTCTTCTGCCATGTATGGTTTGCTCCCAAGCGTACTCGTGAGGTCCCCAGAATCTCTCGAGTCGTTTCCATCTCTTAGACCCGCCGACCGTGGCCGCCGTGGCCATCATGAGGTCGGGGTGGCGGTGGCATTGGTGACAGCACAGGCATTTGGCCTTTCCTCTTTCCTAAGCTCCCACCTGCCTTTCTCCAGTGGAAGGTCCAACTCATGAAGTTGCACGTGCTGAAGCCTCAACCTTAGTTGCTGTTTCCGTGAGGTGCTACCAAGATATCAGCTCGATGCAGCACTTGACGGCCTGTGGTGCAGGTACCACGTGTCGAGGGTGTCGGTGAAAACCAACCTGCATCGGAGCGACAGAGAGCTGCTTCCTCAGGGTTCAGTCATGCTGCTATGTTGCTGAAGCTTGAAAAGAACAGTGGCTCTGGAGACTCTGGAGGAGAAGAATCTTGAAGGAATATGGCGAGTTGATCGAGTGCTTGGGCTTGGAAGGTTTCCTGGCCAGGCCCTGAGCATTCCGAATCTCTGTGTACGTTGCCTTCGCCTTGAGATGCTCTCCAGGCGGAGGGACCAATGATCAAGCTCTCAAACTACGCCCCCTGGTTGCAACGTCAGGACATGGGGCAATAGCCCCGCGACTGTAGCTTGTGAGATGGGTTCGAGGAGCACAATTGAAGGAGATGCTGGAGAGTTGAGGTGCGACAGTATGTTGAATGCAACAAGCCGGGGCCCCAGACGAAAAGGCTGTTCTCTGGCTGCATGGCCGTTCCTTTGACCTGCTTAGTTTGCTCCCAGGGTTCTTCGCTTCATTGTCTTTGACCTACAGGCTTGTCAAGGATGCTTGGGGCTCAATGTCGTTTTGCAGGTCAGACCCTTTGGATTGCAAGTGCTTCTGAACAAGTCATGTCTTCGAGGCAACGTCTCCGCATACGCTCTTCTTGCAAAGCTGGACAAGGCATAGCCTGCTATTCACATTGAGGACATTTTGCCATGCAGGCAACATGGACGGGCCCACAGTTCAGGTCTTGCAGAACGAAGGCATCTGCGCCTACTACAGCTTGAGTCCCAGTAACTCTCGCCGTACTGTTGAAAGCAGCAGCAGCAGTGTAGCTGAAGCAGCAGTCGGGTTAGGAGAATCTGGTCCGGTATCGCCATGGCGGTCGAGCTGCCGTAGCCGCAGTCGCAATCGTAGCCGTCGTCGTAGTTACTATTATCTAGCATTTTCTAGCATTGACGTCATGCAGTGGCCGGAATCTAGCATTTTCTAGCATTATCTAGCATTGTCTAGCATTACTCCTCCGGGACCTGACCGGAATCTAACATTTGCTAGCATTCCCTAGCATATTGTCTGGCATTATCTAGCATTATTATCTAGGTTGGCGTAGTATTTGCATTGTGGGGCACATGGTTTAGGGTTTAACGTTCCATTCTTGAGGCCAGGAAGCCCAGCACTTTTGGGCTCTACTATGTTTCCGGACCTACCCTTTCATTCTTTCAAAGCCACAGATCTTCGGCGCATGAGCAAAGTAACTATCTAGGTTTTTCTGGCTTTCGATAGCTTTACCTAGCTTTGTCTAGCCGCCCTTGTCTGGCTAGATTTTCCTGCTGCTCTAAACCTGACACCGCCAATGTATTCCCGTGGAGGTAGTAGTCGTAGTTGTAGTGGGTCGCAGTAGTTGCAGCGGTAGAAGCTCGAGGTCGCGGTGGTCGTGGTAGTGGTAGTGGTAGGGATATTGGGGAAGTGACCGTGGCAGTGGCAGGGCTGAGTGGTAGTATAGCAGTAGCAGTAGCAGCAGCAGCAGCACCAGTAGCAGGTACCAGCAGCATTACCACTACTGGTAGCAGCAAGTAGCAGCAGCAGTGGCAGCAGCAGTGGCAGCGCAGTGGATGGTGTTGGTGGCGGTGGTTGTTGCTGCAGTTGTTCTCCTTTGTTTTTTCTCGGGCTCGTTGTCTCTACACTGGCACGTGCAAGCTGTGCCGCTCAGGCAGCCTGGAGGCTGACATGAGCTGCGGCCTGAAATCCTTCGGGGTGGTGTGCTCAGACGTGCTCAGAGCGAACTGCTTCATGCCGATATCATCAAAGCCCTCACATGGGCTCAGCACTCTCACTCGCGATGTGTTGTTTGACTCTCAAAGTTTTCGGGAGATATGTGGTCATTTCAGCCATGACCTTGATAGCCTCCAGCAGCACGCCCCTGATGACTGACCCAAGGTGCCAGCTGATCGTATTTTCGACTCAGAAAATGGCCCCCCGTCCGCAATCAGAGGTCTCGTGCGGGTGCTGCAGCATCTTTGACCGCAGCTGTGCCCTGGCCGGGTTGAGGCTCCCACAGCTCCTTCATGAAGGCTTTGCAGTGCTGCGAGGCCCACTGTGTTGCTTTGCTTCTGTCTGATCTCAACGTTCGGGTAGCGTGGCTCTATTCCTCTTACCTTTACTGTTCCTCTCACTGTTACTGTCACGTGTACTATTCACCATGGCATTGCATGAATAACGGCTTATTCGTACGGCAGCAAGGAAGAATCATTATTGCTACGATCCGTCATGAGTAACTTCGATTACTGTTGCTATGACTATGGCGATGAGGATGATGGCCATGATCTTAATGAGTTTGATGATGATGATGATGATGATGACGATGATGATAACTACTGTTATTACCATGAACATTTTACATTTTGCTACTATCATCCCGATGGTCGTTGTCATTTCGGGTAGTATTGAAGACGATCACTGTTATCTGGCTTCCCTGTTGTCATTGTTGCCGTCACTATGGAATATGCGTACTGCTACGAACTCCCCCACCAAGAAATCAAGAGCCCCGAACGTCAAGGCCCCACAGTGCTGCGACGCTGGTTGGGCAGCCGAAAACCTGATCCTTTCATTGGTTTTTGATCCCTGCTTGATCTTGTCTCGATCCAATTGACAATCAGTATACCCTCCAGGAAATATGTCATCTTGATTTCTTCTTGAACTTTTTGATCCCTCAGCCGATGGTTGAGGTGCAGGTCGACAGATGTGTTTGAACTGCTTGTGGCTTTCCTTTCTTCAGGACCTGGTTCTGGAGAGTGTCCTTCAGGTGGGGATGCTCTCAGCTCGACAGTGTAAAGGACTTTCTGCTTGAAGACAACAGCCTTGTACGCATTGCTACAGTTTCAGCGATGCAGTGCTCCCTGTCGTGAAACATGACCTTCGATGGTGAGTCCTTTAGTAAGGTGATCTGTCATGTCGCGAAGCTCCGGCCAAAGAACTCCGTTTGCAATCTGGTTCTGCAGGTTGAGTGGCAGAGACAGATCTCCAACCCGATCGACATAACAGATTCCGACGACAATTTGCAGCGGGCTCAGATGGCCCCGGAGTCAGAGAATTCGAACAGAGCCAACAGCCGCGAAGCACGGATATGTTCTCCATGCAGGCAGGAGAAGATTCGGCACTTTCTCGGTTTGACACCGGACAGCCGGGTGACGGGTCTATGATCTGTCAGCGCAGTGCTGCACGTGCCGATGGTATTCGGGAGCATCTTTGCAGGACCAGGTGCGGCAGCTGTGCCAGGCGGAGAGTTTCGGTTGAGGGATGCAGAGAAATTCACGACTAGTGACTAGTGGGACCAACAGCTTACTTGTGCTCTCAGCATCGCATCCACCCACTGTTTCGGATCAGGCAGGAGCCTGGCAGCAGAAGAACACTGGTTGCCGGCTGTCGAGCCAAGGCCAAACGACCTTAGGCAAGCCGGGTGCAGACCATGCAGCCACAGGTGTCTGTGAAGCCACCGTCAACATTGCCGTGCCGGGAAGCAGCAAGGCCTCCTCTCCGAAGTTCGCAATATCGCTGATTCCCTGCTCCAGGAACCCCAGAACCCGGAACCCACCCCCTCAGCGCAACCAAACCGATGTTCCAATAAGTTAGCGAGCTTGAGCCTTGGGCTTGGTACCGCCCATCCATGCGAGCATTGCGAGCGACCGTTCGTGCAGCATCTGCCGGAAGACATCGGCGAGCAGAAGCAATGTAGCAATCACAGCATCTGTAGTCATGCGACACGCTGCGGTCAACTCGAAGCATCTAGCAGAACGGTGCATCCCACCGGCGCTGAAGCGAGCGAAAGGTGGTCGAGACGGTAGACGTCGGATCCAACTGGGGAGCAGCTCAAGAAGTCAGCAGCAGCAAAGCTGGAGTGGAACGCTCAGCCCGGAGGAATCCTCAGGACCCAGCGTAGAGATCAATACTTGCAGCATTCAAGACAGTATGTCGATGCAGCTCTGCAACAATGTCGGCTGAAGCATTCCTCCAGATTGTGACTGCGTGTCTCAACTTCTGTCGGTTTCATTCTTGCCGGGCTTTGCCGAGTTCATTTGTGGCTTGGAGAGCGTCCTTTACGATGAGTCACGGCCTCGGCATTCGACGAACGGACTGACACAGAGGTGTGAAGGGCTGTGAAGGGTTTAGGGAAGATCTGCCCTTTTGTGTCAGGCCGTCGCGCTCGACCTGCAGAGTCCAAGAGCCTTCGAAGGTTCTGTGCATCAAGCGCGCCGAGATGCAGCAGCTGGCCACTCCACACAAGCTAGCCTCACCTTTCATCGTCTTTGTTTCTGGTGGGAAAAGAGGCTTAGGGTTTAGGGCCTTTTGGCATGAGCGACCTGAATTGGATTGTCACAGGTTTAAGGGAGATGGAGGTTGGGGATCCAGCTCTCAGCCGAATGCGCAAAGAAGCCGTGCGGTTATGTAGGTGGGACTCATCCAAGATCCAGTCCGGCGATGCGGCATAATGTCTGCAGCATCGTTAGCTTGCAGTAGTGCCTGCCGATCAGAATGCACCATATAGGTACGGTAGCCCGGTAGCCTTCAGCCTTGCTTCTGAGTTCTCGCACTCCCCTTCTCGCTTTCGTGACCCCCTTCTCAAGTTAGGTCGCATCAGAGCCCTCCATTGCCAACTGCCTCTCGGCCTGCAGTCTCCTGCAGCTGCTTTCGGTGCCTGGAGTACTGCACTACGTAACCAGGTCTTGGCAGAATCACGACCCGTCAGCTGGTATCTCAGTAGCTGGCATGCTGACGAATTGTCGGTGCCGTCATCCTGAATTCATCTTTCGCCGGGTCAGGTTTCTTCGTCACAGCGATGTCTTGTTGCAGGTTCTTTGGCTTGTTGCGATTCTTGCAAAGACAGGCGAAGACGTTTGAATACGGAATGATCTGGCTCTTTGCCTCGTCAGGCTCTCCAGCTGTACGAGGGGGGTGGATGGAGAGGCCCCTGCATGCAAGTCTCAAGCACGCTGGGTATCTACGCCAAGATGCCAGGAGGACATTTCGACAAGCACACTGCACAAGTTTGCTTGAACATGCTCGGGCAAGACAGCAAGGCCACGCCAGTGAGCTTGTTTCCTCACATACTCAGCCAACCGGACAGGCAGTTTGTCCTTAGCATCCTCATCTTCCAGTTAGATTCAGTTTGGCTTAGGTCCAGGTTGTTAGGAACCACCTCGGGCTGACAAGGAAGATGCCAGCCCGTCCAGAAGGATTCAGAATGCGCTGCCAGAGAAACTTGGACACTCGGCTGCCTTGGTGAAGCTCAAGCCAGCGGCAACAATCCGGCATCAAACTTCTGCACCCCACTCCGAGGCAATCTGAGCTCGCCCACGGTTCCACGCAAGCCGAGGAGCGCAAACGGAGTTCGCCAGTGGCCTGCGAGTTGCATTGCGTACCGCAGGATGACCCGAATACAAAGGCAAGGTACAATCGACGCATGGGCACTGAAGTGGTCGCGCTGCCGAATTGAACGTCCCGTCTACAGTAGTCACAAGCCGTCGCTCGGGTGTTTTGTGCTTGCCAGGTGGGAAGAGCGGAACAGCAGCACAGTCACTCTCTCCTAATTAGGCAGGCAGTGCTTCTCTAATCCTCCTTCGGGGTTCACAGCTCCAACGACGAGTTGCATTGATGGGCCGCATTGACTCCTTTTGACGGCCAACCCTGCACATAGAATTTTCCGTGTTGGTCGAAGGCTAGAGTTTCGTGCTACTTGCAGCACCGTGCCGCATTCGGTATATGTTAAACTTCAGGCATGTCACACTGCGTCTTCCTGCGCACCTTCGGGTCCACTCAGCGCGAAGCGCTGCACTGGCCTTTCAGTGTGCTGCCGACAGCTCCAGTCTTCAATCGCAACGTCCGATTGGAAGGCATGGAGACTCGAGAAGCTGAACAAAATCAGGCTAACGATTCGACCGCCTGGCACGTATAACAGAAAGCAGCAGGATGTGAATGGCTGCCGCACCGGCCCATCTCGCTTGGGGCTGGGCGCTCTATGAGGTCAGCAGGTACAAAGATGCCTCAACTTCGTGTCTGTTCGATCAATGATGCCCCTTCTCGCAACTCTGCTTTCGTAAATGACTTTTATGTCATACAACGGTGCATGCATGCATAGGTTACATTACATACATAAGTGCTTCCATGCCTGCATGCATATCAAGCGCACCATGCATGTCGGACACACACACACACACAGAGAAAATCATATGTGCTCATGCTTGTATATACATGCAAGCATGCATGCCTGTGCATGTGTACACCGTATACAATACAGTATACAGCAATAGTGTTTGTGATATACACCATGACAAATACAACTTCGTGGTTTGATATGGATGTACAGTACATATATTTGTATATGTACACATATTTATACTTAACGGTCAACATGCAATAATACGTGGCAGTATGAAATGTCATATTAGGTAGTGTGATATACCATGGTATAACATGATATACTACTTACTACTTACGATAGAATATGTTACCATATGCTATAACATCATCTATGATATAATCTGACACATTACAATTACAATGTAGTATAAAAAGAAAAACATAGCACAATGCATTACAATACAATATATCAAAAAGTAAAATATTATAAACTATGCTTTCACACAGTGTAATATACAATGGTACAAGAGTATAATAAAATCAAACAAAATATAGTATAGTACAATATAGTAGAAATATGATGTGGTATACTACACTCCAATATCGTATACCCGTATAATATAACATAGCACAATATATTTTAATATCACGTAAATAATACATCACATGTGTACATGTATATATATATATATGTGTGTATATATATATATATGTCCCTCTCTGTCTCTGCCTCTTGCGTTGTCGTGCACGTTACATTGGTGGGCCTGCGAACCAATCGGCTCGGCCGAGAGAACGCTGTTTCGTGTAGCCATTGCTTTCATCAAGACGCTGTGAGCGGCTGTAGCAAAGAAGCCATGGGTAACGCAGGTTGCTGTTCCAGCAGTGATGGGCGACCTGCCTATGAGGCTTTGTCCACAGTTGCATCAAGCGTCACAGGACGTAAGAAAGCCTTGCTCGTCGGCCTCAATTACCGCAACACACGTGCGGAGCTGCACGGGTGCATCAACGATGTGAACAACATGCAGCAAGTCCTGGTGAAGCAGTACGGCTTCAAGATTGAGGACATCCTGATGCTGAACGAGGATCAGGACAAGAGTCAATGGCCTTACAAGAAGGTCATCCTGGAGGGCATGCAGTGGCTCTACAAGGATGCAGGTAGCGGAGATTTGTTGTTTTTCCACTACAGCGGTCACGGCTCACAGTATTCGGTGGACAAGAAGGCTATGCCAGCCGACTGCATCTGCCCCCTGGACTGCCTTGACAAGGCGTGGCCAGAAGCAGTCATCCTCGACACGGAGATTCATGACAAGCTCTACGATCCGCTTCCAAAGGGTTGCAAGGCTGTCTGCGTCTTTGACTGCTGCCACTCTGCTACAGTGGCAAACCTTTGTGAGACGATGGTCGTCAAGGAAGGGCCCCTCACTGCAGCCAAGAAAGAGAAATTGGTCACAAGGCTGACCCGGCAAAGAGATGACGTGGCTGCCAAGGTGCGCTTTTATCGTGAGGTCAACTCCGGCAAACTGGACATCAAGAAGAAGAGCCGGGAAGAGATGATCCAATTGCTGGAGAAGCTCGAGTACCCCAAGAGGGGGGCTTACTTCGAGGATGAGCAGGCGAACTACAATTACCTGATGGGCTTGTCCATCTCCACACTCTTCAATGAGTCCGTGAAGAATGCTGAGGATCTCTTGGACGCAAGAACGAAGGCACTTCAACATGTACAAAGTTTGAAGCCCGGTGAAGGCGCCAAGATCTATGTGGGGAACCTCGAGCAGGATGAGCAGATTCTCGGCATCGCAGAAGTGACATGTAATGACATGTCTCTCTTTGGGGTCCTTTCACCCACTTCTTGGTCCGTCGTGCCTGTCAGTGGACCATACACTTTTATTGAAAGCATGACCGTGGAGGTGGCTTGGATGGCATGATATGACGGTCTTGATGTAATGATGCTGTCGATGTGAGATTGCCTCTCAGGTTGTCGTGAGGTTGCATGACATAATGGGTCTTCGAGAGGTTGGCCTTTCGGTTTGCATGAGATTAGTTGCCCTTTGGGTTGCCGTGAGGTTGCCTCTTATCTCTTCTTTTGCTTTACTATCTGTTAGCACGTAGGGTAGAGCCAGCGGGAGTCCAATGCATCGTAAAATGGCGCTCGTGCCGTGACGATTTGTGTGCAGGACAACCCTCTCGGAGTGTGAGTTCCACCAACTTGGGGAACAGTTTGGTCATGTGCGAATTCCTCCAATACATGGGGCGAAACATGTTGGCGGTGCTCCTGATTCGCGCCAGTACATTTGGGAGAAGCATTGTGATCATGTTTGTCAATTCGTTGTGGTCATCCCTGTAGTACATGGGGGGAACATGTTGGCGGTGCTCCCAAATCACGCCAACTTGGCCAGAAACACTGTGGTCATGTCTCTGAATTCGCCAGTGCATGTCAGCAAGCATGTGGCCTTTGCTATTGAATTCCGGCAGAACAATGGGGGGGAAGGACGACAGGAGGAGTTTAGCGAGGTGGATGGCTGAATTGGTGGATGGGTGAATGAACGGATGCATGGATGGATGGGCATGTGGCTGGATTGCTGAATGGATGGATGACATGATGTTCACTGATACCTCGCTGCTCTAAACACTTTCGGGACACTCGCTCTCTAGCTTCCATCGCATGCTTGTTGATTCGTGCCTCGCACCGACCGGAGAATTTCAAGGACTGCCTTTTCCAAGAGCCATTCCAACAAGGATATCCGCTTGCGATACCTTCCGCAACCAGAGATGGAGCAGGATGAAGATGCCGCACCGGCCAAGCCTCTCGGCCAGGGCCTGCGGGGTGCCCTCAAAAAGGCCAAATACCAAGATCATGAGCTTTGGATCTTCTCTGGCTGCCAGGACGATCAAACAAGCGCTGACGCGCATGTGGATGGAATCTACCAAGGAGCCTTTACCTGGGCGCTGATCAAGGCCTTGAAGAGCGATGGTTTCATGGAGTCCTACAGCAACCTGCTGATCCAGATCAAGGCAAATTTGGAGAGTGGCAGCTACAAGCAGGTCCCCGCACTGTCCACGACACACAAGATGTACCTGGACTTCGGTTTCCTTGGCAGGCTCAAGGAGGATGGACCTTAGGCTTGTCCATCTCCGGCCCTTTTAACGAGACTGCCCGGTAAGATCTTTCAATAAGTGTCTCCCCCAAACGGGGGGTGCCGTGTCGATCTCAATTTCCCAGCGCTTTTACTTGCACAAGCTGCAAAATTGCTAGGCCGAGGCAGTCGAGCTCAGAACTCTGTGTGGTGCCGAAGCTCGGATTCTCTTCTACTAGCTCACAGCACTTCTGCCCTGGACTGTCGCTCGCTACTGTAGCCCCGACACTGCAAGCACCAAGACCACATCTGTGCGGCTGCGAGCAAGCTCACCGCTCTGCTGTAGCAGACACATGAGATTGCCCAGAGTTCTAGCACAATGAGACCAGGAAGGCAGACCTCACATTTCCGCTCGGGATGGCTCGAAGATGGTGTTGCCCTGCAGCCGCGACAGCATCGTGGCGGCGTCGGCAGTCAGCGACTAAGCTCGAAGTGTGGAGCACTGACCTTACCAGCCATTCTTCGAGGGTGCTCTCCTGGGTCTTGTCTTCATCTCTACATCCTCCTGGCAATCCGACTCGAGCTCCTGGGCACCTGAGCTGCAAAGCTTGCTTCCGTTCCCGTGATGTTATCAAGCCCTCGTCATCGGCACATTCCATCACTGGTGAGACGTGTGTGTGAGGATGCTCCTTATGCGGAAATTGCGGAAGCTCAGCAGGACATCCACGACATCCGGGCCGCGCAGGTTAGGCCACGCCAATTTCAGTTTTTCAGCCGTGCGAGTGCAATACTCAGGTTGCTGCACCGGCTGTGCCCTGTGCCAAGGGGCCACCAGAAGCCTGCTTCCAAGCTGTGTTGTTGCAATGAAATAGCCCGTGTCTCTCTCATGCTCCAAGGCGCCGTGCGCTGCACCGACAAAGACACCAGCTAGCATTCAGGAAGAGGCGGGAAACAGTTTCGTCCACCATTCTTGACCAAATGGCCCCCGCCGAAAACAGTCGAACCTTCCAGGGAAGCCACAGGATCAGCGTGCAAAGAGTCCGAAATCGCTAGGTCGTGCCAAACTGCAGGGAAATTTACCTGTGATTTCTGAGCATGCCGACAGTTCAGCCTGTTGGCGTTTACACCACTAGACAATCATGCCGTGTTCTTGACATGCGACCCCACGTTAAACCCGCCTCCGTGATCTTCAGGCTTGTGTGGCTGACCAACTCGCACGTCCACCGCCAGTCGCCGCTCCGACGCAATGGAAGCGCAAAGAGTCAGCAGTGCTCATGTCGTCCAACCTCCTTAAAGTCGAAGCTCATCGTGTGCCAGCCACTTGTGCGACGCGAGTCGAGAGGTTCGTTTCTTGACGGAGGAGTTGAAGTCCCCGGGTCCCTCCGAGCATCACTAGACCTTGTAGCTTCTTGAGTGGATGGTCTGGGAGTTCGGATCTGCCACAGGTGTACGGAACCAGCGGGACCTGGATGGAGGCCGTTCTCCTACGATCGTGGACATTTGCTTGTGTGTGACTGTCTCTGACGCTACCTTTTCTGCACAAGCTAAAGGCGGAGAGCATGTGTCCGTTCCGAAGCCTTCAAGACATCAAGCTTATCCGCCGCGAAGTGATGGTCGGTGGTCGCATCGTTGTCAGGTGTCTTTCCTGAATGGCGACCTGACAGGCAGAGGCGCAAATGTAGAAGGGGCAGAGAGTAGAAGAGCGAGGGAGGGAGCGATGGAGGGAGAGAGAATGCTGGGCAGGCTACAAAACGAATCCGTTGTGCAAAAAACCTTGGACAAGCGATGTGGTTGGGCGACCCATCATTGCCCGCAGCCTACGCATGCAATCACTCACAGCAATATTAACGCTTGCAACTCCGGCCCCAGGACACCACGGCCACACTTGTGCAGCGAGCTATCCGTGTAGGCCACCCGAAGAAGCCAGGCTATGAAGCAGAGGTGCTCTGACTCTTCACTTCCTGCCGGCTGTGCTCAGCTTAGGAACGGCATGCTGAATCCCAAGAGCGGCCAGAACGCACCAAGACACTAGGAAGCGGAGCTCGCGCTGGTTTCAAGAAGTCTTCGTGGCATGAGCTGATCCCTTGCTAAGGCGATGTGGTGATTCCGAGGTCATGTGCGCGCCCAGCTGCCTGGCGCTAGCTGATGTGCTTTCAGTTGGAAGCTGGTTTACCAGTTTTCTGCATGCACTGCATGCTTTTGAGTCTTGAGGTGCCGAAGATACTGCACTTCATTTGGCTGTGTTCGCCGCTCTCTGAGACTCGAGCTAGACACGTTCAAGGATTTGCAGCTTGACGAGAATCGTTAAACATGGCATCTGCTGCTTCTGTTCGATCTGAATCTGATCATGTGACTCACAGCTGCGGAACGGTGCCATGAGGACAAGCAGATAAAGAGGCTTAACACTGTTGTGTGATCTCGCGTGATGTCCGCAAGAGTCCAGCATGTAGAATGTTCGCATCCTTGCTTCTTTTGGGTGTAGCGGGCTGTCTCGACTTTTGCGATTTGCTGCCAGCCTCCTCAGCGGATGTGCCCGCCAAGCCTATGCTGGCACAGGCAATCAAGAATCCCAACTACCGCATTTTATTCTGGACTGACACGGACGGGGCTTTCTGAAATCCGAGTTGTTCAGCTCAAACAGCGTCCACGCTGAAGAGGAGATCCCGCTTCTTTCGAAGATGATCCTGGAGAACGGAACATCTGCACGCCCAGCCGGTGCCATTGAAAGAAAGGACACTTCAACTTCCTATGGTGCGGTTTCCTATCCTGCTCAGTAGGCATTTCGAGCCGCAGAACGCAGGACGCATACTTGGAGGCCTTCAGTCCTTCAGTGAGCTTCCAGCCCAGGAGTCATCTTGCACGGTAGACTGGGTTAGCTCCTACTTTGAAAGGGAGTGCTGCGGGTGGGCAGGCGGGAGGCTGGTGCACATCGGTGCAGGCGCAGTCCTTCCAATCGCTCCGCGTGATCCGGCACCTGGACACCTTCCATGAGAACAACCGGAACCCAGGCAAGATACGGTGATTACTGTGAAGTTTGCGACTGTTGGACAAGGGCTTGGGCTTGGGGTACGTGTGATGTCGGAGCCGAAAACAGCCTGCTCGCTTGTTCGCAGCCTCCTCACGCAATGACAATGGAAAGTTTCAACTGACGGTGGTGGCAATGCTGTGAAGCACAAGCATCGTTCCTTCTTTGTTTGAAGTCATGATGCTTGGCGCCGAAGACCCTGGCAGGTGTCTGTGCCCTGAAGTCTCATTTCTGGCGGCTTGAGGCAGATAGTTTGCAGCCGGTTTAGACTTCGAACGTCTGGCTCGGGACAGGCACCACTGAAGTACGGTGGCATTTACATTGACATGGACCACGTAGCAACCCGTGGCTTGGCTGGCTGAGCCTCCGTGCTCGAAAAGCAGTGCATGGAACTCAAATCCAGACAGACTGGTCTTACAAGTGTCTGTTGTCTGGGAGATGTGTGCGACAGCAAGTGAGTGGTGTGGCCGGTGAGTGAGAGGAGTAGTCGTGGCCAGCGAACTCAGGCGGCTTTGACGAAGTCGGAGGTGAGCTCTGGCGATGGCCTTTCGTCACGCACAAGGCTGGAAGATGGCACGATTCCTCTCGTAATCAGCTCTGCAGCTTCGCGGGACAACTTGGAACGATTGGGAATGTTCTTCCAAAGCCGGGGAGCTTTGAGCCAGGTATGCGGTGCCAATATTGGCAATCACATCTTCAGTGGTGACAAAGGCGGCACCCATCCATGTCTGGCACGCTGTTTCAGGACTGCGGCTTGGTGGAAAAAGCTCGAACCTAGCCTGGCAAAATGCAGGCTCTGGATTCTTGGATTTCGCCATCAAAGTCATCATGGAGCGAAATTCGACTGCAGTTTTGAGTTTTGATTGCCTTGAAGTGACTAACTACAGAGCTGTCCAAGGTTGCGAGAAGCTGAGCTCCTGCAATGTTCTGGAAGGCATGACAACTACCAAACTGAAAGCACAGTTCATGACGACATGCACACATGCCGATGAGGTGTTCGGTTGCTAGTGTTCCTGGAATCAGCAACCTATTACTGGTGCTCGAGCATATCAGTTTCTCCTAACGGTTGGTGAAGCAAATCCAATGTGCATGCAGCTGTTTTTCCCTGTCGGTCCAGCGTTGCCAGCTTTGCTAACCCGAGTACATGTGCTAGAAATTCATTCAGGAAGCAGCTGCGAGCACATGCACACGCACGCAAGCGCGCGCCCGCCCGCCCGCCCGCCC
>CAJNJA010013140.1:0-12792 GCA_905231915.1 Symbiodinium necroappetens | reverse complement strand
CTTCCTCTCGTTCGTGCTCCTCCTGCAGGGCTTAGGGTTTAGGGTTTAGGGTTTAGGGTGGGGATTGTAGCAATGCTATAAGGCTCGGGGCAACTGTGGCCTGCAATATTGTTGACACGATACTATCGGTGCTGCTGCTGCTGTGTTTACGAGGTATAGCCCTAAACCCTAAACCCCTAAACCCAAAGCCCTATACCCATCTACCTTTACAGTCACTCATTCACCGAGGTGGTTGTCATCCTTCTCAGACTCCCAGTTCGGATGTCTACAGCCTCAAACCCTAATCCCAGAGTCTCCAGACATGGCCCGGCGTGCGCTCTTCTAGGGGAGACTCCTTTGGCTTCCAAATCCGGTCTTGCGAAATGGGCCTCAAGGATCATTTCCTAATCGGCGGATCCAGGACAGGCGTGAAACTCCTTAGGTTTTGAGCTTAGGAAATGGAGCTTAGGCTGCAGAGTCGAGACTGTGCGGCTTAGGACTCTGGGCTTAAGGCTCGTCGTTGTAGCTTCCATGTTCTCAAGATACCCTGAAGAGAACCCTGCATCAGATGCATCGGCTAAGTCGAAGAGATTCGCGCTCACTTCGCATCGACATGTCATGTGGGAGCTTTCAAGAATAGGGGTGCCAGATATAGAACCCCAAACAAGACGATGCTTACTTTGAGGAATTGGAGAATCTCAGAACCCCCCGGATTGCACTAATCAGAACCTTGAAGAAGCATGTTATACATGGCTGCGAGTCATAAAGCTGATGTCGGACCGTCTGCGATGTAGTACCCTAAGTATCATGGTCACTTTTATACAAGGTGTATACAGGGTTTAAGGAACTATAGCCCGCCTTATAGGTAAACGGGCGCTCAAGGACATCAAAATATCCGACCCCGTGAACAATTTCATCAAAGATCTAAGAGGAAATCAGAGAAGACCTAACTCAGAACCCCTTCTGTTTAAGGTAAACCCCCAGTGTTCGGCAAGGCCTAAAATCTAAAGACCAGCTTGAACCCCAAGCCCAAAAATCAAAAACCTTGAGCGCTGGACCCGAAAAGCCCTAGCTAGACCTTCAACCGACCAAGCCCCGAAACTCTAAACCCCTAAACCCCTAAACCCCTAACCCCTAAACCCTAAACCCTAAACCCCTAAACCCTAAACCCTAAATCCCAAAACCCAAAAGAAACAGCCTTCCTGGTCGAGCTACAGGCGGCACTTCTTGGCCGCAGCCAGGAAGGGGTCAGGTGCCATGACAGTTCTCCCCGTGGCCGAGCCCAAGAAACAGGGTTTTTGGGGCCTTGGGGGGGTTTAGGGTTTAGGATTTAAGGGCCGTAATATTTAAAACAGTCATACTATTAATAATAATAATAATCATCATAATAATAATAATACTAATAATAATAATAGTAGTAGTGATAATAGTCAATAATAGTGCTAATAATAATCATCATCATCACCATCATCATAATTAGAATATTCCTTGTAAGGGTTCCTTTGAAGAGTTCTTTTCGAGCTACTAGAAGGCTTTGAGAAAGGGCCCTTAGTAATGAGACGAGGGTTTTAGGGTGCAGTATTTGAAAAAAAAACAGAGTTTTACCGGGGGCCCAAAGGAGTTAATTGGGCTTCTGTAGTGGGGGCATCATGCTGTTTATGAGGGCTCTGGAGGATCCCATAAGGGTGTAGGATTTAGGAGTTGATGCTTTTGGCTGTGTTGGGTTTAGGATTCAAGTTGTTGGGTGGCTTCGGGCTTTGGATTTAGGCTGCTGGGTTGTACATGTTTTTGTTTTGACACCTCTTTTCCACCTGCCTGTTAAGTTAGGTCGAACGTCCTGGCTGTCTGAGGCTATGGTTGTGTTGCACTCAGGCCTGCTGTAAGGCCTAGGCTTTACAAATTACGGTCATGGATCGTTTAGGTTTAGGGCTTTAGGCTTCGGGGCTCTAAGGTTTTAGGATCTCGGGGGATGGCAGGTTTAGGATTGAGGGCTGTGGGGCTTAGACTATGAGGTCAAGGCTGCGAGCATGAAGAAGGAAAGTTTATGGCTTCGTGTATCCTTCCAAGGACGAACTTAGGAGTGGGGCTTAGGGATACTTAAGGTGCGAATGACATTCTGCAATGCCGGAACTGTAACGCGAGCCATCGTATCAGCTCAGCTGTAGTTCTCATGGGACAACCAAACATCCAGGTTTTGCGTCCTTTTTTGCGTCAACGGAGCGTATACTCCAGTCTCAGGAGCAAGGTTTGTCCATTTGGGCCGATGCCTCCACCTCCCTGCTTGCTTTGCCGTTAAAGTTGTGCTTAGCTTCACTGGCTTCACTCCTGCTTGCCACGCAGCAAAAAAAGTTCATCGGCAACGCCGCGTCAGCAACTGCACCTCACAGGCTCATAGTGCCGGTCCGACGACCGCGAGGCGAATGATGGCGAATGTCCGTGACAGTGCAACGACCAGAGACTGTATAAGCAGGTTGTGTGGATAGCACAGTTGGCCTCAATGTCAAGCATCAGAAGGCGCAATAAACGGAAACAACACCCTACACCTAAACCCTGCTCTTGAATGTGGCACCAAGACCCGTCGCAATGCCACGCACGTATAACCACCTCCCCCGAATCGAGGGCTGTGAACATGTATCTTATGATTTTAGTGCAGTATAGCCTGTTGCAGTATACACAGCATATTATAGTATGCAGTATATTATTATATTGCAACATGCTACAGTATGATACACATCCAAAACAGTGGCGGATTGCGACTTGTGTCAGCGCAAGCACAGTCTATGACATCCCCCAACTCATTGTGCGGCCGCTTCATCGCAAAGCGCACGGCCCCCATGGAAGGAACAGTCGCAGACGGAGAGTCAAGTGACAGAATAAGGCATCCAAGTCGCGGGCTCATGGGGCAAATTTCGCATGCCAGGCCATGCCGTCATGTCAGGCCATGCCAACAGGTCAACAACGTGCAAACGACAAAAAGAGATCGACAAGAAATACATGTGCATGCGCATGCACGCATGCTGTAGACAAACTTGTACCGGTCTGAGGTGAGTAGTGGAGCAGCAATTTCTTGGTCTTCCCTACTGAAACGGTTTAGGGTTTAGGGTTTGGGGATTAGGGTCAATGACAAGGCTCGGACACATTCCGGTCAGGGATTTGTCAGGCGAGCTGTTGGTCCATCTAGGCGCAAGGGAACTCGAATTCCTGCCGTGCATTGCAGGGGTCTTCCTAAGGCCTAAACCAAAAGTACCCTAAACCCTTCACCGTAAAGCCTAAACCCTACCTCCTGCCACACTCCGGCAAAGGCCCAGAGCCAGAAATATGGTGTTGGTGCCTCTCCTCCCAAAGCTGGAGTTTGACTTCGGTGCCCGACCCAAGTAGTAATAATGCCAAGAGTACGGACAGCAGTAAGTAATAATGCCTATTGTTAAACGAACAGGAAACAGCATTTCTAAAATAGTAACAATGTAGACTTCTATCCTCGAGGCAACACTGTATAGTCGTGATGGGAAGAGGCACCCAGGCCATCTGGCAGCCACTCGCAGGAGCAGAGGGAATGATTACCGGTTGCCGCCAAAAGGACTCCACAGTAGGTTTATTAGGCTTAACTCTAGGGTTTCGGGTTCAGGATCAGGAGCTTTGGGTTTTGGGTGTAGGATGCAAGTCGAATCTCCTTTTAAGGCAAGGCTCTAGCTGAGGGTACTTATAACCAGCACCCTACCAAGTAGAACGCCCCTTGTTGTGCGAAACTCAAACGAGTGCACCGACTGCAGCAAAAAGTGCTTATTCCGACAAAACAATAAGCCCGGCCACGCATCCTTGGCTTCTTCACACAGAAGGCATTGTAAGTATGTGGCTCTGCTTTGTCTACCAGTCAACCGTTGCTGTCAGAACATGTCTAGCAACAGGACGATTTTGGCAGAAAGGCTCGCAAAGTCAAGTCTTGCCGCGATTCAAAGCTGCTCCCTTCCGGCAAGAGATTTAGGGTAAAGGGGTTAGGCCTGAGGAGTCTAAGTGATCCAACTTAATATTGCTGTGGTGTGCAACGGCTTCCCCACCGGATCATCTGTACAATTGAATTCCGGGTCCGCGACAAGCAGGGCTTGCGAACGGCACAAAAAGGTGCAAGTCGAGGTGGGAACAGCTTCAGGTGAGTCTGCGATGCGGCCTGGATGCGCGGACAGCGACTGAAAAGGCACGTGTCGCACGAACGATCCTCCAGCCTGATCCTAAACCCCTTTTCCCCCCACATCAATCTCTGAATGCCTGAACCCGACAAACCCTCAACCCTAAATTTTTGGAACCCATCAAACCCCACTGCACCCTAAGCCTTAAACCAACAAAATCATAACCTAAACCTCCGTCCACTGCCTCCCGAATCGCCTGGCTCTCAATCTCGCAAAAGCTGTGCCAGGAGCTCCACGCATCTGAGGCTTTGGAGTTTGAGGCTTTGGAGTTTAGTGCTTGGGGTTTAGGGTTTTAAAGGTCTGAATCAGGTCTTTGGGGTTCTAGGGTTGAGGGTGGATTGGGGTCTGGTGCTTACGATTCATTGTTGAAGGGTGAGGGTTGAAAGTTGAAACGTTCGGCACAAAAACTCAAGGTATAGAATCATGAAGCTGACGTTGAGTTTAGCAACCTTGGGTTCAGGAGTTGCCGTTTAAATTTGAGTTCTGGATTACAGGTGTCGCATGGGGTTTGGGATCCTACATCCTGCACGCCATCAGTCTTCTAAAATGTCTTTCTCCGTCTCTCTCTTTCACTTTCACTCTCTGACACACATTCGAACACGAATTCATAAGAACATAACCAGCAAACAGCTGAAGAGTGAATGGAGAGATAGACTGTGCACATGGACACACGGAAAGAGAGGCGCGTAGGTCGAGTTATGGACTTACTAGGTAGTGTAGGGGCCTTAATAATTAGAATGGGGTTTTGGGGGGTTCCTTATTCTAATTATTAAGGCCCCTATATTAGATGGCCGATAAGAGAGGGAGAGATCCAGCTGTGCTTGGGAAACAGCCCTTGCAACAAGCTTACTGTTCTTAAGTCATAGGGACCCTTGGAGTGGGGTTGAGGGCCGTAGTACCACCAAATAAGGACCGAATAACAAGGCCTATTTAAGGAAGTAGAGTCCCCCACTCCCCTCCCCCCCCCAACCCTTCTTCGAGTCCCTATGACTAAGGCACTCTGATGGAGCCATCTGCTATGAGTTGATTCGAGAAACCTGAGGCGAGGAAGGTTGCTGGATTAGATAACGTTCAGGTAAGATAGGGTGCCTTCCTACAAGGAATTCGAGTAGGGTTTCGGGCTCTCCTTGATTAGTATACTTATAATCAGGAGACCTAAGGAATAAGAAAAATGGTAAGATCGTATGCTTATAATCAGGAGCCCTAAGGAATAAGAAAACAGGTAATTCTGCTTTCGGCTTCTATATGAAGCTGGGATGCTGTGCCACGGGTTCTGCACTTGGAAGAATGGGAAAGCCTCCTAGCACACACGTCGTAGGCATGAAGTTGATAGTGCTTGCGATACCCATAGGCTCCTTAGTAGTTCCTTTTTGGGATTACCTTATAGGATTCTAAATATGAACCATAAAAAGGAACTACTTAGGAGCCTATGGGTAGTAGGAGCCGATTCGCCAATAGCAACATACAGCTGGCAGCGATGCCGCCTTAATGTCGAGCCCTTTGCAACAGCTGATCACCCCAAGCCTTAAACCCCAAACAGGAAACCATCAACCCTAAAGTAAATATTTGAGGCACTGAACCGACATCGAATGGTGTCTGAGAGAAGCTCATCTAAATGGCCCGATGGACCACTGCACAACTTCCGGATCACTCTGGCCAAAGCGACCGAAAAACGACAAGCCCTGGAAACCGAAACCCTGAACCGTACATTTAGAAACCCTACTACACCCTAAACCCTAAACCCTAAACTGCCCTAAACCCTAAACCGAAACCCTGAACCCCAAAGCCTCTAGCCAGAAGTCTCGGTTGAGGGTTCTGCAGGGATTGCAGTTTACGGCTGAGGCTTTCCAGCCCCGTGCTGCAGCCATCCTTACACCCCTTCCAAGAATCAACGTTCGGTCATATGGTACGAGGGCCTTGAAGACATCACCATAGGGTTTTGGTATATTGTACGTACTATATAATCATATTAGAGCTCTCAGATTGTACGATGGGTAGTAGGCAGAACCAACCCTAAACCCTAAACCGCTTCACCCCGAAGAGGCTGAGGGCGTGTCGAGCGTGATGCTATGTGCTCTTCTGGCCATTGGTGCCTGGAACGAGATGATCGCATCGGAGGTGTATTCCTTTTATGGGCCATGAAGCTAACCCCTAAACACCAAACTCCCTAAAACCCTACACCCTAAAGAGTTTCACTGCGACATAAGGGTCTGGGGTTTAGGCGCAAGCCAGTTCACTGAAGACAGCAACTTACAGCTCTGAGCTTCAACGTCTGCGAAGGTCCCTACACCGTAAATCCTCAGTTCTAAACGCTGAGCCCTGAAGCCTGAAACCTTACACCCTAAACCCTGAACCCTGAACCCTAAACCCCTATAAACCCTAAACCCTAAACCCCTATAAGCCCTGAACCCCAAACCTTACACCCTAAACGCTAAGCACCCTGAACCTTGGAGTCTGGTGTTTGGAGGCCTGATGGATTGCTTCTTTCATTGAGCTCTCAGCCAAAAGCCCAGTTATGCCAGAAAGCAATAAGCCCCGATCCCTATTGTGGAAGCCATGCACTTGCACTTGCACTTGCCTCTCCGCTTGAGTCCATGTCAGATGCGAGCACGCAGTGATGCTCAGAAGACTCGTGTCGGGACTCGGCGCGATTGGCCAAATCATAGCTACACAACGTTCGTTGCGCACACTGTCACGTGTGGGTCTTTCATAAAGATGGACATGTCACCAAAACAACAAAACTTGAGCGACTCCCGCCTACGACCCAGCAGAACTGGGGCTTGGCCCCGGGGGTGCTCATTCGAGGTCCCCGTTGAAGGCTCTGCTTGTACCCTACTCTTTCTTGTCAGCGATTTGTCTGATAAGCGCACTGGGCGGAGCAGGTCCACTCTTGATCTCACCACCGTTCGACGTCACAGCGGAGCCAAGGATCTCCAGTGCAGGAGCCCACTCCGCCTGCGTCCTGACTTGCGGTCGTAGCTTCAAAAGAACTTTGCCGTCACGAGTCTCACGCGCCACTGCCAGCTGAATAGATTGCTCCATATCTTGCAGGGTGGTCATTGACTCGTGCAAGGCTTTGAACTCTTCAAGCTTGCCAAGGTTCGACTCGTCTTGCAACAAGGCCTGTGCCACTGTTCCTGCGACTGTCCAGCGAGGAGGCCCGAGCGGATGAGCGCCCTTGTCCGGAATGCGAGCTTTCCATGATGTCATGGCTTGAAGCAGCTCCTTCGCCAGTCCGTGCTCTTTGGGCAGCAAAAACGTGTGGCAACTCCAAGCTTCTAAGTCGCGGAGCTCCTTGTCGTGCTGGTTGACGATCTTCATCACGGTACGAAGTTGCTTGGAGAGCTGCTGCACTTGAACGTCCAAAGGTCTCTGGTTTTGCCAGCTTGGTCGGATTGACGCTGCCGCTTTTGAGGAGCTGTGGCAACAGGCGAGTTGCTGCCTCCCTGCACTGCTGCCATGAATCCCAGCGATGCCATGGGAAGGATGCTGAAGCTGAGGTGGCCTACGCTCCGGATGTCTGCTCGACCCGGCTGCGGCAGGGCACTCGGGAGTCGAACGTGAGCACTCCCGGAGACCAGCAACTGCACCAGCGTGACCATGGTTGACCACGCTTTTCTCACAAGACTGATGCAGAACGTGTCTTCGGCAGGCTGAAACAGATGTGAACTGCCGCCCACAGTGCGGACAAGCTGTGTCCTGCAAGCTATGACGAACACGATGCTTCCGGTAGATATGCGATGCAAAGGTTTTCATGGAGTGAAAAGGCCCCTCTGCGCATTGTCCACAGTACACACCATCGCGCCAGTGCTCGGAGGTGAGGCCAGCATCAATGTCAGGAATCGTGCCGTCACTGAGCACCCTCATGGACCGAACAAACTCTGCCGGGTTGTCCACAAACTGCGTCTGCATGACAGCGTTGTCACCGGGCTTCGTCAAATCCTGCGCATGGTCCGGCATCGGGTTGGAGCCATCCTGTGCCCTGGAGCCTGGGATCATAGGAAAGTCATGCTGCTGATGCCGCTGGATTGATGCACCACGTAACGAACGAATCGTTGAAACACCCACTGCCAGGAAGGCGTGCTTCCATCCAGGCCGAAAGCCATCCCACTGTGCCATTACCTGCCGAATGTCACGGTCCAGAACGTGCAAGAAGGTAGGCGCCACACTGGTCAGTCCACCTTCGGCATCAACAGGCGATGTAAGTTGCCACTCGAGCCTGCCAAACAAGGAGGCTAGTTCCAATCGCGTGTCTCCCGCTTGCTCAGCAAGAAGAGAGCTTCGCAACCACAGCAGTCGACGAACACGCAGCTCAACTTCAACCTCAGCCAAACCGCAGACCTGACGCAGAAGAGATAAAGGCACCGAGTAAGGAGCTTGATCATCAGCTACTTTGCCATACCCGTGTCGTCCAAATAACCGTCGAAGCAGAAGACCCCGCGCAGCTTCAAGCCGTTGGTAGTCAGAACCTGTGAGAACACGCACCTCCAGCACTGACAAGAGAGCTTCGTTGACAACCGCATTGAACACCAAGATTTTGCGACGCAATGGCACAGATGCACGGCGAAGGAACTTGCTGAACATGGCAAATGCTGACCGGGCTGCTGCAATCCGCATGGTAACTTCAAGCTTTGCAGAGTCAAAAGGTTGGAGATGCGTTCCAAGGTATTTGACACTCGGTTTGAGTGGCAGACCTTTCCATGCTCCAGAGAACAACGACCTAGCTGCGACATAGGAGCCTCGTCCACGGATGGACACAAGAGACTCACATTTGCGCAAGTTCAGCTGGAGCCTGTGGGGTTGCAAGTCGTTTTGCAAATCCCGGGTGTGCTCGACAGTGGCAGCTTCTATGCCATCAGCCGTGTCCGCAGCTTCAACACGCAACAAGTCGTCAGCATAAGCAGAAGTTGACAGGTCAAGGACCGAATCCTCGTAAGAGACACGAGTCAGACAGGCTTCGGGCGTGGTGCGTTGCTGCCAGTCGCCAACAACAGTGTCGTAGACCCTGCGTAAAAGCCGAGGTCCTGTCCCTCCGCCTTGCAGAACACCATCGTGAACGTGAACATGCAGGCTGCCACCGGAAGAGAGCGGAAGGTGAATCAGTAGTCTCTGTTGCATGTCCTCCAGCATAGCAACGATCGTTGGGCAGAACGGCTGGTGTTGCTGCAAATCTTGGAGAACACTTTGCGAGCTGAGCATGTCGAAGGCCTTGGTCAAATCATACAAGTTGGCAGCTGTGCACATTCTGGCCATCCGCAGCCGCTGAAGCAAGGTGGTGACCTGCAGAATGGCATCGCGACGCGAGCACTTCGCTGAATAACCATATTGATGACAAGCTCTGGTGTCTGCATGACTTTGAAAAGCCGCTTTGTAGAAAGCCTTGCCTAATGGGTCCAGCAGGTTGATTACTCGCATGCCGTTGGGCGTAGGATCGCCACCAGGTTTCGGAATGGGCCAGCCATGGCCCTCACACCACAGAGACGGATTGAGCCCCATAGCTTGAAAAAGCTCCAAATAAGGCATAATCATCAAACCAGTCTGTCCTTGCATAATGAGGCTCCACAGCTCAATCGGCAAGGAACCCCGTGGTGTAGCGCGGTCGCGTGGCATGCGCCGCGCCGCAGCAGCAATGCTGTTGCAGCCTTCCTCTCCTTCGAAAAAGATGCGGTAATCAGGAGATGGATCAGGGACGAAGCCAGCACTACCGACACATTCTACAGCGTTTTGCACTTGTCGGAAATGCTGCAACCACGAAGCTTTGGAAATGCTTTTTGCAGGAGGTGGTTGTCGCTCACCATGTTTGCGAAAATTCCGCCCTGCAAGCTGTCTGCTGACGCTCCAAGCTTCACGATGGTTATTCGCGCGCATCGCCTCGCGCAAGTTGCATTCCAGCTGACGTTCCCAAGCGCGAAGATCATCTTTCACAGCTTGTCGAGCCTGCGCCATCAACTTGACCACTCTCCAGCCCAACACAATGACGCGAAGAAGATGTGGAACACGCTGGTTGCAACCTGCTAATGTCAAGCACTGCCGGGCATGCATGAAGGTTTGTGTGGCGTCACGTCTCTGCTGCAATATGGCAAACGTCTGGGGCTGGATCTTGGAATTGCGTTGTTCCGGATGCTTCGAAAAATGCTTCATCGCGATTCCATGCAAGGTGTCATTAGCAGACGTCCACTGCGCCTGCAAGGATTTGGAACTAGTGAACTCGTCATGATGTTGCGTGAGCGAATCGGCTACATCCCGTAGAAAAGGAGCTGCCAACACAGGGTCTGTACATGCACTCAGCAGTGCTTGTCGGTTCCATTGCTGAGGAGTTCGTTGAGGGCGACGTGGCGGCCAACCAGCCTTTAACCCAACAAGCACTTCGACTGGATAATGGTCTGGTGTAGTCGATGTCTGCCAACGTCTGCCGAGCAGCTTATTCACATGACACAGCTTCAGTCTCCTCCGGAAGGAATGCTGAATGGCAACGTAGTCAATACGATGAGAACTTTCGCGGTTAACAGACCACCACGTGCTGCCAGCAGGGTGGAACGTGTTTGCCAAGGAAAGCCCTGCACTGTCGCACAAATGACCCAGCATGATGCCATTGTCATTAGTGACCTCCGCGTTGCAAGGACCCACACTCCGGAAATGTGAATCTGGCCCAACATGTGCATTGAAATCTCCCATCAACCAAGTGTTGGTTCGGCGCGGGAGCCCGTGCAAGAGCAGCTGCAACTCAGTGAAGAAAAGCTGTCTGTCGATTTCACTTGCAGATTCTTGAGGCGCGTATGCAGTGATGAACATGTGATCAGCAGGATGCTTATTGGCACGGTCAATGTATCTGATACCGCCAATTCTGCCCGCCCAACGCTTAGCTGGATCAAAACGCTCAACAATGTGGCTCGCGACAAACCTGTCGACGTGAAGAAGCAGCAATGTCCCCGCATGCGGATCTTGAGCTCCTTTGCCCCACGAGATGCAATGATAAATCGGCTTCCCATTCCGAGTGTGGACCTTCCATTCCGAGCGATGCGATGTGTGCTTCCAACATGTGCCTTGTATCGCGGCTGCATGAATGCCCCGTGTGTGCAAATCTTCAGCAATCTCAACGAGCCGAGCATTCGAGATCCCAAGACTCCTGCAGTTGTACGTAAGCAATCTCAGAGTTCCAGCCCGACCATAAGACAAGACCCGCTGCTTCGGCACAGTCGGCAAATGGACTTGATGATCGTTCCTTCGAAATTGAAGCAGTGGATCTTGCTGGTACCACCACTTACGCTTGTTTGCAAACAGCTCGCGCACAGTTGCTATGGCTTCCTTCGGAAAATAAGCAGATAGGCGCGAGTCTTGCTGAATTAAATGACCATGATATCTAGTCCATCCCTGCAGAAAGTAATGACGAAGTGCACGCCAGATGGCGCGTTTTTTAGCCGAATCAGTGCGAGGATTCCCATGAATTTCATGTTGCGCTTGCATTGTCCTGGTCTGGGTGGGAGTCGCACCTCCCACCCACCCTCACTCCTGCCTGTCTGAAATCCTGTCCATGGCTGATGGCCCCCGGACTTGGGACCGGGGCTCAGTGCCTCAGCGCTACATCCTGATCCGAGAGGAGCTTTGTGGAAGCCATGAGAGTTCGAACATGTTTTTTTTAGCGGATAAACGCTACGGTATATGATATGTGTGTACTTACTATGTCTGTGTATGTATATATATATACACACATGCATATTGGTTACTGGTAAGTGCTCAGGCTTTTGCACTATCTATGTATCTGACAGATTAAGCTCATGCATTCCGAAGCCAGCATGTCAACAGGCGACCTGCAAGGACATACTACAGGGGCCCGAAAAAATCCGCATTGGTTTGGGGTCGATCAAGCTAGACCATGAATAGTACAATCATACAGTGTCTCATCATGATGAGCGTCATCATCACCATCATCACCATCATCACCATCATAATCGTCGCCATCGTCTCCACCACCGCTGCTATCATCCTCATCGACGTGATGACCATGATGATAACGATAACAATGATGCTCAACATTATCGTCATCATCATCACCATACGAAACCACATTAGCATGCCAACAAGACCTGACGAGTCAGCGACCCTTGGCAAGATCAGGTATTTGGCAATCTTCAATTCCAACATCCGGCAGGCCACAGCAAAAAAGACCTCAACCCAACACACAGGTACACGCGAGTTGCAGAGATAGGAGAGCCTGACATAGACTCTGGATGCCAGGATGTCCTACTACGAGGACAGCTAACCAAGAGTCGATATCTAAGAAGGTCAGATTGGCAACCGGCTGCCGCTGAACCCTGAACCCAGCCCTCAGCACTCTGACACTCTCAGGTCATTGGCATGGACCCTGAGATGCACTACAGGGTCTATCTCTGCATGATCTACATTTTAAGATAGGCTTAAATTTAAAGGGGCCCAGAGCTCACATGGTCTTGGGCTCACAGGGCCTACATGTTGGGTGCCTGCGACGTAGACGATGTAGGGTTTAAGGAGAAGTATAAGGAGGTTTAGGCTTCAGGGGCCGGGGCCTAGGGTTTAGGGTTTGTTAAGGAAAAGGATAGGGGGTTTAGGGGGGGATATGATGGGAAGAGGGAAGGAGGGAGGGAAGGAGGGA
>CAJNJA010013139.1:921-12793 GCA_905231915.1 Symbiodinium necroappetens | reverse complement strand
ATCTATCTATCTATCCATCTAACTATCCATCTATCTATCCATCTATCTATATCTATCTATCCATCGATCGATCTATCTATCTAGCTATCTCTATCTATCTATCTATCTATCTATCTATATCTATATCTATCTATCTGTCTATATCTTTGTATATATATATATACATATACATACATACATACATGCATGCATGCATGCATGCATGCATGCATACATACATACATACATACATAAATGCACACACACACACACGTCTTTTGGGCTATGGGAGGAGCTCCTTCGGTCCGATGGCTCGGTCTTGGCCTCGTTGGAGGCTGCATCTCTCGGCTTCAGATTGTGGTGTTGGCTTTCGGTCCGGCGTTGGGTTTAGGGTTGCATTCGATTTTTGTTGGGTCTTGGGGGTGGTTTAGGGATTTGAGGGTTTCGGGTGCTCATGTTCTTGGGCATGGGGTCTCAATCAAGCTGATGCTGGTTGAGAGTGTGGGGTTGGTATGGTCTGAAGCTTGCGGACCTGATGGCCGGGGGTTGTCTGATGGTGACCGCTTTTCAGTGATGCGACCCTCAAGATACTCGGTCATCGGCGACTGCAGTCCGACCCCCGCAAACCATGAAGCTTCGAGTCAACACCCTCAAGTTCTGAAAACATCACCAAAACCTGGAAATGGCCGCAAAGCTTCAGCCTCAGAAGATCCCCAACAAAGCACCCCGAGGGCAGGGCCTCCTTGGCTGTGGCTGCGGCCGCGACTGGCCGCCTGGAGACTGCAGTGCAACTGCTGGAGGAGGCACGTGCTGTAAGGGTTCATCATCAGTCCTTCGATGCCTCCCGGCTCCACCTCACCGTGGCACTACGATAACGAGCATGCTAAGTAATCAGCGTTATGATGATCAATCGAAGAATAACACGGGTCAGCATGCTCGCCATCATAATTGCAGTAGGACCACAGCAGCTGCGAAGACGACTGCTATAACGACGACTACGAAGACGACTGCCACGACTGCCACAACTACCAAGACAACGACGGCTCCTGCTGCTCCTCCTACTCCTCCCACTGCTACCTCTACTCTTACTACTCCTACACCTACTCCGACTGCTCCTACTCCTCCTCCTCCTCCTACTACAACAACAACTACAACAACAACAACAACTACGACTACGACTACGACTACGACTACGACTACGACTACGACTACGACTACGACTACGACTACTACTACTACTACTACTACTACCACTAGTAGTACTCTGCCCCCTGCTTGTACTACCATCACTACGACAACTTCGGCGACGGCTACAACGACGACGACGAACGTCAGCATCGTGACCATGACCACAGCCACGAGCACCACCACCTCCACCAGCAATATCCCCGTCGCCAACTTCCACTGCTCACGACTGCCGCTTGCGATACAGGTATTGACAATAGCAAAAGTATCAACATGTAGATGTAAATACCTACAGCAAATGATATCTGCATCAGCTCTGGTGTCGGAGGCCCTGGAACCGGGCGCGGAATTCCCAGATGGCTCGGCGGAAGGCCTAACGGCCGCCGGGGACCTAAGAATGAGTGTGTGTGTGTATCTTATGATTACTTTTGATGAGGGGATGGGCACGGGCTGCGCTTTTTCGGCTGTAGGGGTTTGGTGCGATGCGGTTTTTCCGGAAGGAGGGATTGAGGATTTACAAGTTGGTCCGCTGCTGGGGCTGCAGTTTTTCACCGACAGGCTGTTTGGCAAGGTTTGGGAAGACGGTGCATAGCGGCTAAGCGTGCTTCGAAAGCTTCCAAGGCTTCGGGATCGTGAAGTAGAAGTAAAAGCCGCGAGCACTCTGTATCTTGGCATTTCTTGTTCTTTAAACCTTTCGCATCAAACCCTGTCCCCACATCACCAACGACCAAAGCATTAACCCCGAGCCCTCACCTCAAACTTTCAAGGCTAAGCTCCTAGGTCAAGCTCTACCAGACCGTCTTTAAGTATCGTCGCTCCTGTGAGCTGCCTCAATATAAATCCTTGTGCCGACAGCTCCTCAGTCTAACTCCTTTGACTCGCATAGCCAACCCTGGAAAGAAATTGAACGTAGAGCCGTGCCGCAAAGCTCCCTCGCCCAATCTCCTTTCCCTTCCAAAGCGTCTGATTTCAAAAGCCCCTCAACCATCCTGCCCCTGATGCCAAAACCCTAAACCCACCCTAAACCCCTAGAGCCTCGAGCTTAGGCCCTCCGGTTGTGAAGCCCTCAAGGTGGAGTCTCTGCACGAGAGGCTCGAAGAGCTCTTGATGCAAAGCCGCGGCGATGGAGACCTCTTCGGAGGTGGACATTTCGAGTTAGGTTCTAGGCTTTAGGGTTTAGGGGAATTGAAGGGTGTAGGTTTTGAAGTTTAGGAATCGGGTCGTCTTCGGGGGTCCTGGTTCGAACGAGGCTTCGGCTTCGGGGCTGGTTTGGAGTTGGGGAGTCTCTGTTAGTTGAGGGTTTAGGGGACAAGGGTTGGAGACTGGTTATACGTCTTCGTACCCAGAGCACCAATACAGCATGCTCAGTTTAAAAATTATATTATATCATATTATATTGTATAATAATATAATATAATACATTATATTATATTATTATATTATGAATTAAAGCCTTTAAAGTCATCATGAGTAGCCACCGAAGCAGCAGACTGTAGGTTTCAGACGCCGTGTGCCAGAAGGCGCCGTATGCCAGATGCATGAGGCAGAAGTCGAAGATGTAGAGGACACTGGATGTATCGGAGAACTCCGGAGGTCGCAACTAAAATACTCAACCTAAAGCCTCAAGCTCCTGCATAGACCCAAAGCTTACTAACTAAACTGCCTTGACTTGAATCCTAGGTTCGGACCAAATCCCCTCAATTCATTTCTTTCGAATTTCGACTCTCTACATCCTGCTTTTTTTCCGTGACCAGGTGTCAACTTGGGCGTGGATCCGGTTCCTGAGCTCCAGGCTGGCAGAAGCCTACAGCACCTAGTAGTTTCATGTCGCATAAACAGAATGTCAGTCTTAGAATATAGGGGTCCGAAAAGGGTTCCCAACTCCCTGCCTATTTCTGCGCAGCTTCGCAGGTCTGTGACTGAGTGAGTTGTTTGAAAGCGCAGCCTCGACAGAGATCAGAAATTTAGTGTTACCGCCACGTGGCCAGCCCAAAGCCGCAAAGCGTGTCTGCGGGGTACAGTGTCAGGGGACCGAAGATGCCAATGAGTGGGAGCCATGACGTGTCAGGGCAGTAGTGGTAGATAGTCATTCGTTCAAGGCGTGTCGAATGCCAAGCCTGGTAACACCCGTCATCCTTGCCGTGATTATGATGATGGTGAAGATGATGATCGCGCTCATAACCACCATCGCCATCACCAGCAACATCACCGACCTACTCATGGTACAAATGGACGCTCTCGTATGAGCGCAGCTAAGAAGAAGACTACAGGAGCTATACATATTGGGAGCTAGAGACATGAACGAGGACAGAACCAAAGTATTACTACTGGTAGGCAAAATCTTGCCATTGTCCTGAGACCCCGAATCCCTACAGCAACCCTAAAGCATTGGTCCAGGTCCCGGAGAGCTGGACATGGACTTTACAGATTCCGCCTGTAGCAGAGTTCGTGGGCCCCGTGGAGATCAGGCCGGGCAACCAGGTGAAGGACTCCTTTAGCTAGATTTTCAGCCCACACCCTATATAAACCACCAAGAAAAGCCCTTTCTGTGCGTCCCATAGCCAAAGCTGACGAGAGTTGATACGCGTACGCACGGAAGAATAAGAAGATAATGATTTACACGACGTGGATAGAATGCACGATCAGGAGGCAGGGTAGATGCAAGAGAGCTGTGGCTGGCCGGGAGCACAGCCAGCTCGCAGGTGGAACGAAGGCTGTGAGCGCGGGCTTTTCGCAACCCGCCAAATCTTCCCAGGCAGCTGGGCTGATAATGTGGATGGTTCACAACTGTCGAGCTGCACAGCTGAGTTAACTGTGGCAGCCCGAAACTGATGATGTCAAGATCTCGACTGTAGGGCGGCAGTGGCTAAGGGGCGTGCTGTCGAAATTGAACACAGTACCGCCCAAAGGCATGTAGCATTCTGCAACCAGTGTACAGACGTGACTTCACAGTAACATGCCCTTATTCGGAAGTCACAAGAATACGGACCCTGCAGTCCTATAACAAGGAGTTCTTGAACCTTTAGCCTTGCGGCTTATGATCCTTGTGCCGCTGTACTGTAATATACCGCTGCAATCGTGTTTTAACTGTTGTATGTTCGTGCTTTCAGGCTTGACGTTTTAGGGTTACTAAGCTCGGGTGGATCTTTATTCCCCGATTTTCTGAAACTCCCTCGAAAGCCATGTCAGGAGAGGTGCTACTGGTGTCCAGGCCGTTGGCCGTTCACAGCGGTGTTTGGGCACCTTGACGTTACAAAGATGGATTGAGCTGAAGAGTGTGTGTGTGTGTGTCGCAACGGACCGTCGAAATTAATTAAGGGTCGCTGCATGTCACTGCCATATCCATAATCAGGATTAGATCCTGCTAGCAATCATGCCATCATTCGGGCGCAGGCAATCGCCGTCTCATCGGCTTGCGCCCCGCGAGAAACGAGAATACGAGTGTCAAACCAGTGAGTTCGTAATTAAGCAGTACCTGAAGCATGAATGAATGATGGTTAAGTTCTTGACAAACCCGTGGTGCGAACGATAGTCAACAGCATTGTGGTTAATTGTCACAACAAGTGAAAATACCCTGCAGCATTGGAGGCGTACTCCACCGCTGAGCTGGTGGAACAGCTGTTAGATTCTGGTCAGCAAAAATAAAAACAATGGCTTGACAGTGATGCCTTTTCAGTTCTACTTGGGCAGAACACTGGAAACAGTCTTACTTACCTACAGAGCATCCCGGTGACACTAAGGACGCGTGCAGAAATTCTGCACGAACCCGCTGCCAGCTGCAATGCTTGACAGACACTGGGAGTAATCTAGGCTAGGCATGCACATGCACGCGCACCTTTGCGCGAATCTGCGAATGTATGTATACCGAACCCTATCATATCCACATGGCGTTATCTTTTGTACCTGTAGATACATATGTGACCAGTACGAGTATCTGCGGTTCTTTGGCAGCATCGTGGCCACAGGTTGTTGGTGTTCCCATTCAACGATAAATGCACACCACTACCGGTCACTACCGTAAATGTCGACCGCATTCGACCGCAGATGCATTAGCATGGCGCAACTTCAACAGAAGCAACCGAGTTCATACCATGAAGGCACGTCAGGCTTTCCCTGATTGCTCAAGAATTTGCTTACACTCCGCAGCCTCCTAGGACGGCTGGACATCACGAGCTCCTCCTACCCTGGCGGTTGTTTCGCAAGCTCTGCGGCCGCAGCCCGACACCTTGCCGACGGAACCACTCGGGAGCTTCCTCACGAGAGAGGCCCCAAATCTGCGGTTTGGATTCTGCTGTGCGCATGTTTGCGCAGGCTTGTGAGTGCAGATGTATGTAACCATGTATACTTACACATGCGACACATGCTGTATACTGCCCATACTTACCCGTTAATGAGGTGCATCGACTCGATGCATGTGTGTGTGTGTGTATGCATGTCTGTACGTATGCCTGCAAGCATACATGTATGCATGTGTGCATGCATGCATGGATGGACGAATTTATGTCTGTATGTATGTATGTATGTATGTATGTATGTATTTATGCGTGCATGCATGCACCTGCGTCTGCCTGCCTGTGTGTCGTGTGTGCATGTCCGTGTATATATGCGTGCATACCTATGTGCAACTGAGTTGATACCATGTGCTCTTGTCAGAATCTCGAAGCCGAGCGTCGAAACCCAGCTCATGTGCACACGAGGTGTTGGTGAACGTGGTGGACAGGACTCTGTGAAGCAATTTCAGTTTCTGCACCCCTGGAATTGGCACCTATAGCTCCTTAACTCCCAGCAGCGTCGCCCGACTAGAGATGCAGCTTGAGAATCGAGGAACTCCTTCCACGTGAACTCTAAGACAGCAATCTATGGGCTTCCGTCCATGATCAACCATAGCTGCTAGGGCAGCACAGAGCCATGTCCGTTCTGATGTGTGGGATCATGTGATGAGCTGTTTGGCCATGTTTGGCCATCACTGCAGTGTCGTTGCTTGCGGGGGTAAGCTTCGAGTGCCGTCGCTTGAGGCTTCTGATCTTCAGCTGAGTACTCCCCATAATTGCACAACTCTTTGCTCATCAGGCGCTACATGCTTTTGACAGCCGAGTGTGCTGTTCCGCCCTCTAGCCATGTTCTATTGAGCCTGAGATTTCATATTGACAATGCTAGAGCTGCCATCAGTTCGTTTTCGACACGTCGACTACAGTGCTGCAGTACTCTCGCTTGATTGCTGAACAGCATTCCATACTCCGGACTCCAGGCGCTCGCATATACAAGGCTTGCAACTGGTTGGTTGTAATGTCGGTGCTGCGCTGGCAGAAAGCTTCGGGAACGATAAAGCTGGTAGGTCAAGGTCAAAAACAGTGGTCGGGCGCAATAGATTCGGAGTTCCCGCGTGTCTCGACCTTTCGCTACAACACACAGCTGTCACAGCATAGATGCACATGATCGTATAAGCCATGTTCAAGCGCCAGGTTGTGGCAATGTGAATGCAAGTGCGAACATTCTGGACCCCTTAGGGGACGCCATTCTCTTCCGGGCGGAGACGGAGACTGCCTTGGGTTCAGACGGTTTTCCCTTCACATGACATGGGCTTCAATCGTCCAGGGATAGTCTCAGAGGTACGGACTCTGATTGCATACCGGCCGCTGTTGGACCATCTTGTAGATAGTATAGAAGCCTAAACAACTACCAATATTATTCCTGAGGGTTCCTTGTTAGTCATCTAAACAGTTTATTGAAACATACACCAAAACTCTATCCTAACTATCAAGGCCGCATATTGCCTGGCACCGCGTTTCAGATGTTATGGCTGCTTCCGGTGAGGAGATCAACGCAGGCTCCGAGATCTTCTTCCCCTATTTTAAGGCCCGGGTGCAGTTGGCACGAAAGACAAGAGGTCGGGCCGGAAACCTGGTGGAAGAATAGTGTGAAATTATACCGTAGTTCTACCTTTGTCAGTAAGGCTCAGTCAGAACAGTCCTAGTGATCGGCAAGATTGGTACCGCAACTACAACCACAGGTGTGTTTTCAGGTGCAGCGCAGGATCTGCGAAAAGTTGGACCCGACCATGGCGCAGAGCAAGTTCCGAACGTTTAGTATGTGCGCTTTTGCGTGTGAGGTGAGCGGCTCACTCCATCGTCGCCGCGAGCGCTCGGAGGAACTGCTGGAGCAGTGGCCATGCGTGAGCCTGTCTATGGTGAGAGTCTTCCGTTCAGGCGATGGGATTTTGCTGCCGCTGTGAGAGGTGTAGATTTGCGTCTTGTCTGCAGACTGGCATCAACTCGCCGGTGTGAAGAAACTGCGTTGGCATTCTGCTGTGGCTAAGGAAGCTGAAATTCTTCCAGGACTGGCGCCAGGGCATTGTAGCGCAGTCGGCGAGTCTACGTGATTCGGGTGGAACATATCGATCTGCCCCTCTCTCGCCGCGTAGCGCAACAGCCGTGTATGTTTCTCGTGACACATGCTGCACCCGCAATCCATCGCGTGTCCCAGAGGAACCAAAGCTGCGGCGGCATCCAAAGATGCGATGGACCGAGTGGGAGTTGACTCTGCATCTTGAAGAAACAGTCCATGCATCATGTGGGATTTGCAGCGGACGAACTGATGAGGTGCTGATATTGACGATGCAAGAGGCGAGAAGTGACCAGCTGATGCTAATGATGCGGGTCTTCTTTGGGGCGGCTTTGGACAGGAAAGCAAGCTGATGCTCGTGATGCGGGCTTTGGGCTGCGCAAAAACACTTGGCAGCTGATGATGCTGCTCTTGCTTGCGGGGACCGAAGGCACCCGGTGCTGCTGCCCATGATGGCTGTTCTTTGGCTTTTCATCGATGTGTGACAGCGAAACGTGCTGATCATGCTGACCTGCTCTGCTTTGAACAGCAGACATCGCAAGTAGCTGATGCCGATAGACTGTGCTTGGCCAAGCAGTGAATGTCGGAGACCTGATGCTCCTGATGCAGATCCTTGTACTGGCCATCCACATCGGCAGTGACGCGTGCTGACCGCACTGGCCGGCTCTGGCTGAATCGGGAAAGCAGAGGGTAGCTGATGCGATGATGTTGATCTTGCATGCTGAAGCGATTGACACTGAGAGAAACTGATGATCATGATGCCGGTTGTATGCTGCTGAAGCTTCACCTGATCATATTGGCTGCTCTGCTTGACTGGTGAACAAAACCTGGCTGCTGATGCCGAAGATACTGGTCGCATTGGCGATGCGATCGAAATGAGTAAGCGCAATTGCGCATAAGGCAGGTCTCGGGTGATCTCCGACACAGTGGACGTGCCGAATGTTCCCGACGAAACCTGACATCAGCTGATGCTCATGACGTCCATGTAATTGCACAGGGTGAACCTTGGGGGCCTAATACAAGGTGTGTGAGACAAGCAGCTGGGTGGCAAGGTTTTATCCAAACAGAGCTTAGGCACACCTGAAAGGACAGATTGCCTCATCTTTGGCGAGCTGCTATCATGGGGTCACAGTGCCTGCATCCGCCAGAGGACGCCTTTGATAACAAGCTCCGGGACGAGATGCAGGAGCTTCGCGATCAGCCCAAAGAGGCTCCAATTTGATGCATTCATATCGGCTCACCTGAAAATCCGAACTGTATCAGCTGATCATTCTTGGCATGATCATGAGCATTCCATTTTTCAATTGCAAAGGTTATGAATATTCGTAGACTAGTTGTGTTAATATTTTTTCAGGTTATGAACACTTTTATGGTTTTTCATCATCATTGTTACTATTATGGTTACTATTTCTTGTTTTCTAATATTGTCTCTTGATGCCAACAAAATCCACGGTTTATATGTCTTGGCGATTTTTCGGGCTCAGGGGTTAGTGCATTCCGTCTCCTACACCAGGTCACCCTGTGTAGACAGAAGTAGAACGGTCAGCTTACCGTAAACCGTCCCAAAAGCTGAGTTACGGGCCAAGCTAAGACCAATTATCACTTGACTCGAGAACCCGGTAGATCCATGAACACTGCTATGAGTCCTCTGATACCCAAGTTTCAGTCTGCTTGCATGAATCAGAAATGCAATATCATGTTACAGGAATGTATGTTAGTTGTGTCTTCAGTTCCACAGACACTTGCAGTTCCGCCCTATCTCCTCGATGCCCCAAATCCTCAAGGCCCAAAAAAACGTCCCAACAGCTCTAACCGAACCGCTGAGCCCCACCACTTTTGGGGAGTCATATATATATATATACATATATCCTTATTATATAATATAGTATAATATAATATAATATAATATCACTTTCGGGGAGCCTGGACCAGGCCGGCCTGCAATCGACGATGCTTTTACAGGAGATCCTGAGCCACACGCGACGAGCCACTCGTCTTTCACTGGGGCTCTTTTCCGGGGGCCCCCTTTCTGGGTTTAGGGTTTAGGAGGGTGTAGGGTTTAGGGATCTCTGTGGGGTTTAGGGTTTAGGAGGGTTTAGGGTGTAGGGATCTCCGTGGCGGAAGCTATAGAGCTGCTCGGAAGGGCAGAGCACGAGTTGCATCTCCCGGCTCGAATACCGCAAGCTTTGAGCTCCCCAAGCTTTCTCAGCTTGCTCACGCAAGCCCTATACCATAAACCCAAACTCTGCAAGACGGAAGAAGGCCCTCAACAAGAAAGCCCTAAATTTGCCCCGAGGGCAACTCATGCTTCCGGCCCAGGTCTCACGCTTAACGTGGGGGGCCTTAAACAACTACAAAAACACCATTCCTGAGGCTTCCGGATAACATTCACACTTACACTAGGCACCAAAGCAAGGACCCTATCATACAAGATGGTACCTCCAATCTCCGGAGCCATGCATCATCTGAATCTTTCCCCAGAGACACGAAGAAGGTGGCCTCGGCCATCGACCGCGCCTGGGGAGAACGAGAAGTTGCCTGGTGCCCACGGGGGATTCAAGGCTTAAGGCGAAAGTGTTCGGATATGTTGAAAATTCCGGGTGTGGGGTTTAGGATTTAGGGCTCAGGGAGGTCATTCAAGTTTGGGAGTTTCCCAAACAAGGGCAACTCGATGTAGACCATATATCCTTACGAGTATTCTGACGAAGCCCCCCGCGTTTTGGACTGTTTGTCGTGAGCGACAACTCTGGAGACCAAACTCCCAACGAAGGCATTTTTTCTCTGAGCCTCAGCCCGCTACGCCAGCAAAGCTTCCCCGCCCCTGCCCGCGGTTCGCTCCCCCCCCCCCCGTTCATCCCCCCAGTCTTTCCTGCCTCATAGTCAAAGTCTCAACAACCTCCAAGCGCAGTCAGAAAGCTGGCGCACGGACCTGAAAGTGCAGGTATTTGCACCTGGCACTACCTTTGTACTGGTGCGGCGTGTGGTGCACCCAGGTGCCTTGGCCTTTCACCTGCCTGATTTGCTGTTTGCCATGGGGGCATGACGGGCCAGAAGTCTGCTGATAATAGCACAAATTGATAGAAGTAGTAGCATCCAGGAGCAAAAATAATCATGATATTTATAATAATAATAATAGTAATAATAATAATAACAAAACATAGCAGTAAGCTGTTGCAAGCCCTCTCTGAGGAGCAGGATCCGAGCTTGTGGAAGTGCACCCTGACCCTGGTGAAGGCCCGCTGTGAGCTGCTGCTTCAGCCCCTTGGCAGGATCGAACTTACCCTGCTTAGGTGGTCGAAGCAGGTTTTTTGTTATAGTTATTGTTGTTTTTCGAGGCTACCATATCAAGCGTCACAGCTAGAATCTGAAGTGTGTTACGTTACATGAACACTACTTCCTGGAGTGTGAGTTCTAGAAGTCTGATAGTTGGACCAGTTCAGCTTCAGGATGGTTCTTGCTTGGGAGTATACCGACCGACACAGCTACGACCACCTGAAGTGCTGCTACATGCTTTACCTGGCCTTCATGGAGATGTGCCTAAGCCTTCACCAAGGAATCCTTGGATTTGAGGGACTGAGGGTCCCTGACGAGTTGCGGGCTGTTCTGTGGTACTCTGAAAGGTCCATGTCACGGTTAACGAAGACCAATGCAGGTCTCGTATCTTTGAGGGGCCCCTTATTCGGGTTTACCTTGAATTCGGTGTTGTAAGGACTCGCCTGCCTTTGTCGAGCAACCACTTCTGGGTGCCCCTGGTTCACCACGAGGCCGGACATACGGCAAGCCTGAACCACAGCTTGTTCTGAGAAACGATGATATCAACTCTCTTGACTGATGCTTTTTGAACCTGCTAGGTCCCGCTCTGGCGGCTGGAGGCTCGACGCGCGTCTCGTTTCGATTCCTGCATGAGCTTGGTTGCGACTGCGCCTGCACCCCTGCACTGACGAAGGAGACCCCGGAGCCTGCCCAGCACACGACCAGCACCGAACTCTATGCTTCTAGCAGGCTCGGAACTCGCCTGTGCTGAGTTCGTTGGTTAAGGCGGACTAGGGGAGGGTAGCAGTGCAAATGCAGAAGCATTGGGTTCTACGTTGACAAGGTCGGATTCTCCAGAAAAAACCTACAACCGTGATGCTAAATACTACTGCTACTGCTACTACTAATTTACTAATATTACTACGACGACGACTACTACGACGACTGCGACGACGACGACTACTATTACTACTGCTACTACTACGACTACTACTACTGCTGCTGCTACTACTGCTACTACTGCTACTACTGCTACTACTACTACTACTACTTCTACTTCGACTTCTACTTCTTCTGCTATTAATACTCCTGCTGCGGCTACTACTACTACTAC
>CAJNJA010013138.1:0-12793 GCA_905231915.1 Symbiodinium necroappetens | reverse complement strand
ACCACCACCACCACCACGACGACCACCACCACCACCACGACGACCACCACCACCACCACTCCCACCACCCCCACCACCACCACCACCACCGCCACCGCCACCGCCACCGCCACCGCCACCCCCCCCACCCCCACCCCCCCCACCACCACAACCACCACCACCACCACCACCACCACCACCACCCTGCACTCTGCTGCCGCTGCTGCTACTGCTACTTCTTCCTCTTATGGCACTTCTACAACAAATCGCAACTTTAATGTTATACCCATATCTGAGTACGTTAGGAGCAGCCATCATCAACAGCTTTGTCACGACAAGTATCGTCATAAACATCATCGTTATTTCTTTAACATGTTCATGATTGGCATAATCGTAGCACTAACGACAGCGCCCTGACCCGCAACTACTACAGCCTTGCCTCTCTCGCCGTGGCAGGCTCCGTCACCTTCATCGGACATCATGTGTTGAGATGCAAGGCCGATTGAATCCACAACAGCTAGTTGCTTGCAGAGTTTAGCAAACACCAGTCGTGCGATGTTGGCAAGATACCGAGTTAGAACCTCTTCTGCACAAGAGAAAGGTACGTGCGTACATGACAATTGGGATAAGACTGATTGATGACAGCGATGACAAGACTAGCGGCTGCGCGAATCTGTAGCGAAACGCACTATACCCCGTGCTGTTTGCGTTTAGTTGGTGCCAGCACGCGCTACGATAAGACATGAGCCCTTTACACCCTAACGCCTGTAGAACTCTTGTAATAGAAACTTGAAATGCCAAAACCCCACATGAACTCTGCAAACCCCAAACTCCTAAACTCTTTTTCCTCAAGGCGGTCGCGGTTCGCCACCGCAGGCGTGGCGCGCAGCCACATGCTCTCGCAACACTCGGCGCCATTCGCGCCAGTCCTCTACAGGGCCATGTCCAGGGCCTCTTGGGTAGTTCTCTATTTAGGGTCTGTTCTATTGTTTATAAGGGTGCCGTACTATTTTGGGGACCTGAAAAGGGACCCTAGACTTAGAGAGCTACACACTTGCAACTCCTGGTCCTTTGTCTTTCTTTTCCGGAGTTTAAGGTATGCCATGCAACGCCTTTGAGTTGAGGGTTTGTTGTGTAGGAGTTTAAGGCTTATACGGCTTTAATTAATTCAGGGCTTAGGGCTTCTGCAAAGGTGCGTGCCGGAGTATGGAATTCCAACTGCACCTAAACCCTAAACCCTAAGGCAGCACCACACACAGCCGAGTCAGAAGTTCTTGCAACAGTTTCTTAGATAGTATAGGGGCCTTAATAATTAGAATGGGGTTTGGGGGCCCAATATACTTTTCCTATAATAAGGAACCCCAAAGTAGTATAGGTAATTATTTAGGCCCCTACATTATCACTTTGCCCTAGGAAGGACGGGGTTAATAACCTCGTGACATGAAGACTTCGAGCATGCGCAACAAAAATCCTAACCAGGTTCATGTTGAGTAGGGTTTAGGGTTTACCCAGAGGCGCCTAAGTGGTTCCTTTTTGGGATATCCTTATAGGATTCTAAATATAAACCATCAAGAGGAACTACTTAGGGGCCTATGGGTAGGGTTTAGGGTTTAGGGTTTAGGGTTTACGGCTCAGCATCGCCTCCACAATACTTAATCTTCGTGACTTAGCATTTCTTTGTGCTTCTTTCCAGCATTCTTGGCAGAGGAAGCACAACCATGCTCCTAACCCCAAGCACTACGCACTCATACCCACATACATATAGCCCAACGCACCATACACCTACATGCCCATATATTTGCAACGAAGGAATGCTATGCACCTAATACCCATCTACTTGAAACCCCAAGCGCTCTACACCTAATCCAATATATACTTATAACCCAGAACGCCCTACACCGTATACCCATATACTTGTAAAACAAGGACCCTAGACAGTTAGAAACAAAACAGGGGCTCTTTTTTGCACCATATATATATATATATAAGACCCAAATCGCTATACACCTTATAACATATGCTTCTATCACCCAAAACGCTATGCACAGGCACGGTCCTGGTAGGCGACACGCAGCTGCAGCTTGGGCGCCCATCGTCGCAGCTGCGCCAGGGCTCCGACGCCTGAAGCTCCACGAGAGATACAGGGGGCTAAGGTATATTACAACGAATAAATAATAAGAGGGTTTGGGGTTCAGGCTGCCTATAATCTCCTATGTAGCTTCCCTGTTTCGTTCACTAGTTTTCTATCATCGGTTCCTAACTGTAAACTTGAACTGGTTAACCCAGAAAAGGAACTGCAATGGAGACTACAGGTACTACGCGATAAGGCCGCTTCTTGCCTTAAGTATCCTTGCGGTAGGTGGGTGACTCACTTTTTTGTTTTAAGAAGTGTGCGCATGGGCGCGTCCGACAACCGCACAGTATATGGAGGACCCCCTAAAAGGGACCTTAATGTTGAGAAGTACATATATAAATATATATACATGTATATATATATATACTCATTTATAAACAAAAGTACCGAATTGAGGAAGCGACCCTGGAGCCCTCGAGCTCCTACCCCGAAGCTACCCCTAATGCCATGAGCTGCGAGCTAAAACCCTACACAAAGCGGGGCTTAGTGTGGCATCTCTATCACTTCCTGAAACGACGCCTTGCTGTCGCAGGGCTAACTTACAAAATGGGACACCGTGATGGATATAAATATAGGACAGACAAGCTTGAGGGCTTAGGAGCTTACCCTAACCTCCCAGGTACCTACTATACAGGGCCCTAGGGGCTCTAGTACCCTATATAGTAGTAGGTACCTGGAGGGTTAGGGTTACTTTCTGTTGAGGCGGATATACATCTGGGACAGACCAGCTTGAGGGCTTAGGAGCCCTAAACCCTAAACCCCCCAAAGCCTAAACCAAGCTTGAGGGCTGAGGAGCTTACGTTCTGTTGAGGCATCTCAGTCTGGGTCAGAAGCTGCGGCCAGGAGACAGGATAGGCATGGTGTGTGCGGAACCACCAGCTCCACCTCCAACTGGAGAAAACTAGGACACTCTATAAAGGATCCCCTTAAGGGAGCCTTTAACATGACTCCTTTTTGAGGGGTAGGGACTCTCTTACAGGAACCCTTAACGGAAGCCTTAAGAGAACCGCTTAAGAAGAGTTTAGAGTTTGGGAGTCTGCCTGTAGTCTCCATTGAAGTTCCGGTTCTGACCAACCATTTATGAAATGATAGACTCCTGCCCAAAGAAAGGCACCACAATGGCGACTGTAGGTAGGGTTCTGGGACATTCTGGGTCAAGCCAGGCACCAAACCTATGTCTGTAGTGACAGTCTGTGTATTCATCTCGGACTCATCAAGAAGAGCTCCCTTGTCGGTGTTTGGGATCAATCCTCTAAAGTAGGGTCTTCGGATTAGGCTATGTTGGTGCGGAATTGGGACTATCGTCCTTGCTATCGACAGGAAATTGAGACATCGTACCGTGCAGCTTGAGAAGTTTATCCACGGGCATGTATGCGACATGCTGCGCTCCGCTGGCGGACGAAGTTGCTAAACATTACGTGCATGGCACAGGCAGGGTGAGGGATCTTCAATGCATCACAGCTGTCAGGACAATGAACATGTTCACAACCTTGCACGACTATCATTCCGAATCATTCCTGTAATGATGGTGATGAGGGTCATAACGATCATGAGTTTATGACGGTACAAACGGCGGCAGTGACAATGATACTGCTAATGATGATTAAAACCAGAAGATGGCGAGGACAACGACGATGGCTGAAGATGTTGGTGTTGATGTTGCCGATATTCGTGATAAGCTTAATCGCGACCGGTCGTTGTCGCGGTCGTCGTGACCTTCGTCCATACTCGTCGTCGGTGTGGTCTCTGTCATCACTGTCATCCTCGTCGCCGCCTTCTCCATCTTGGTCGCTGTCCTGTTCCTAGCGTTGCTGTTGGCGCTGCCGTTCCTGTTGCTGTTGGCTTGCTGCCGTTGCTGCTGCTCTATTTGGGCTCTGCTGCTGTTGCTGTTGTTTTTTCGGCTCTTGCTGCTGCTGCTGCTGTTTCTGTTCTTGGCGGTAGTGGTGATGGTGGGGTTACTGCTGGTGGTGGTGGTGGTGGTGGTGGTGGTGCTGGTGGTGGTGGTGGTGGTGGTGGCGGAGGCGGGGGCGGTTGGGGTGGTGGTCGCGTGGCTTTAGTTGCAATTGCTCTTTGTTGTTGCTTCTGCTGTTGTCGCTGTTGAATTGTCACTATCATGCCGTGACCATTGCGACCATCACGATCATCATATTGATGTCTATCTGTATCTTCACCATCATCATAACAGCCACCAACGTGCAAGCTTGAGTCAGACTAGAAGACAATGAGCATCTGAAGAATAAAAAGAAGCGCCGCCAACGTTCCCCTGCACCTGCTTCTCCTCAACTTCTTCCTCGTCATCACCACCACCACGGTCTGGGGTTTAGGGTTTCATCTGCATCACGATCCTCGTCACATCAGCACCATCGGAAGTCATCTCATCACCATCAGCACAACCACCACGACCGTAACCATCACCGTCATCACCTCCTGCAACTATCATCAGCGCCAGAATCACCATCTGCACGGTCCATCGCCATCCTCATCGCACTCAGTCACCATACTTGCAGATACCCACTGCAACAGCAGAACTAAAGTGGCAAGACTAGAGCACCACATTTTTACGGATCCGGCACCTCACCACAGAGGCTCTCCCAGAAATCAGGCGTCCACCTGGCAAGAGAGAGCATTGGAGGGACCGGACAGGGGGGCAGTGTGGTTGATCATTAAATCACCCACACAGAACCGATTTGGGGAAATACGGCAATGACGCTTACCGACACTCCAAAACGATGTATAACTTGGACAATACATTACCAAGAATTCCGAGCGAGTGGTCGAGGTGTTCCTGTGTTTGCTGCGTCCTTCTCAAACCTCACTTTCACGGCCATCAATAGATGCCGACGCCGACACTGAAAAGCACCACAATCCACGCAGGTCCTAAGCCCTAATTAGAAAGCCTGAATCCCCCGAGGAGCCCCCAAAAGTAAGCCTACTTTCAAGTTACTTTGAAGGGGCCTTCCTGCACAACCCAGCAAAGCTCCAGACTCTGAAAACCTACGGTTGATGATATATATATATATGGTTGTATATATATATATATTTATATGTTCATATATATATATATGTACATATATTACATATATATATATATTACATTATATGTATATATATATATACTTATAAATCCTGCACTACCCATAATAAGGAATACACCATAATTCCCATAGCTTACGGGTCCTGAAGGTAATGCAGGATTTACATCATCAACAGTAGAGCTCGCAGCCACACCTCTACCTGCGATGGGCTTTCGGCTTTAGGATTCGAGGCTTACCTGGGTATCCAACTTTGGGGGCCTTAGAGCGTACCTTTCTGTATAATTCAAGGGCTCAAAACCTCCTCCTTTATAGGGTTTGGGGATACCCATAGGCTCCATAGTAGTTCCTTTTCGGGGCTTATATTTAGGATCGATCCTAAATATAAGCCCAAAAAAGAACTACTATGGAGCCTATGGGTACAGGCAATCGTTCATGCTGAAGGCTTACGGCTTACATCCAGCATGCGGCTCAGGTCGGGGTCGCAAAGGGCCTGACTGCACACACGGGACCCTGGGGCGCAGAACCAGATATGATACTTCATGGATCATGGGACTTGGCAACTAGGGTGAGAATCAAGGTAACGCACTATACTCAAAAGTGATGGATTACTTACAATCCCATTTAAGGTGCTTATAACAGAACGTGAGTACTAAGTCCCCTGGTCCTTCAAGTAACTTGTAAGCTCCGTGTAGCCCGTGGGACAGCTGTTGTAAGATGCCGGAGGGTTTGGTGTAAAAGAAATGTTTTGATCTCCTCATAGAATATCCTTTAACATGCTTTAACATACGGTAAGATAATATCATATACTACTATATCGATGTTTCGCTACCTCTGGCTCCTCGTCGTTCTCCCACTTCCGGTATCCCAATTCACGACAGGAGGGGTTATTAGAAAGGCAAGCGCATCCATGGTAAGTCGAACGGCTCATTTACAGGACTTTGCAGGCAGAAGATGTCACAAGAGTACAGCATTGCTAGTTATTGGGCTTGGTATGCTTCAGTAAGCACGGGGTTTCGGGTTTACTGCAAGAGCCCCTGCAAGATAGAGAGCAAGCTCTACCATAGACCCTGGACTTGAAAACACAAAACCCCAACCTTTGACCCCAAACCCCCTAAACCCTTTTTTAGATCCCTCAAAGGAATCCTTATAAGATCCCTTAAAGGAACCCTTAAAGGATCCCTTAAAGGAATCCTTATCAGATCCCTTAACAGGAACCTTTAAAGGACCCCTTAAAGGAGCCCTTCTCACATCCTTTAAAGGAACCCTTCAAGGATCCGTTAAAGAAGCCGTACACTGGCGTGGCTGGCTTGCCTCCACTTCCCCTCTGCCACGGCCTTTAGAGCCGCATCCACCACCTGGGGCTTAAAGGTTTCGGGGTTTCTGGTTCAGGGTTTAGGGGTTTTTAGTGGTTTTAGGGGTTTAGGGTTTAGGGGATAGGCGTTTGAGGGGTTGGGGCTTTAGGGGGGTTTAGGGTCCAGGGTTGGGGTGTAGTGGTTCTGGGGCAGGAGCTGTGGGATACAACCTTACAGCGAGAAGTCAGACTAAGGAGCTTACGCTGCGGCGATAGTTCTTGGCCATACTCATAGGCTCCAAAGTAGCTCCTTTTTGGGATTACCTTATAGGATCCCAAATATAAACCCCAAAAGGGAACTACTATGGAGCCTATGGGTACGCCCTATCTGCTATTGTGGCATCTACTCTGCCGGAACTCCGTCAACATGTTTCACCCCCTCCCACTTGTTTCACGACCTGCGCCTGCAGCCATGAACACTAAAGCCCAAAATCCGAAACTTAAACCAACAATCCCCAAACCTGAAACCATAAACCTGTAGCCCTAAACCTTTAAAATCCCCATGCCTTGAATCCTAAATCTATTCCTTTAGATCGGCTTCCAAGGGACAGTGTCCAGGGCCACAAGCTCTGTGTGTCGATGCCTGTGAGCTTCAACCACGGGCCGCTTGGCGCGGGTTTAGGGGTCTATGGGTTAAGGGTTTAAGGGGTTCAGTGGTTTTCAAGGGCTTAGGGGTTAGGGGTTCTAAGGTTTAGGGGTTCTAAGGGTTAGGGGCTTAGGGGTTTTAAGGTTTAGGGGTTTTAAGGTTTAGGGGTTTAGGGTTTGGGGGTGTTGTGTCCCCGGAAGAATGATACAAGGCCAGGTTCTGAAATCCCGCACGCAAGAACCTGAAGCTCTCAGCAGGCACGAGATGGATGGGGAAGGACTCAGCCCCAAAGCCTCGGCCCTGAGCCGAGTAGTAGGATGGTCAATAGGCAGAAGAAGGCCTCATTGGAATACGCACTACCAGCCATAAGTGCCAACAGCCAAGGTTCTTCAGAATGCAATCAAGGACCACCATCATCATACTACATTGGCTATATACTATATACCTCAACACCCCACAACCTAGCTTTCTCTGGACCTTTAAGTCATAATCAGGAACCCTAGAAGTGTAGGTTTGGGTTTCCGTCTTTTCGTTCTGAGGTAAGCTAACGCCTCGGCCAAACAAAGACCAGCCGCCTCCAGTTGCCCAAGAAGGTGCTTAGCAGCACCGGGCGAAAGGGAGCATGACCATTGCTGCCTTCGGAGGATTTTTCGACTTGGGATCTTATGCTAGAGACTAGCTTTCTCTGTTTTTTATTAGAGTACATATCAGAGTCATAGTGTACATTATGCATGATGTTCTATGTTGAGTTTTGCTGTGTATTAAATGAGAGGAATTGGCCTCCCAAGGCTGAGGAGAGGGATTGGGCTTGGGGACCTAGGGTAGCCAAAGACTTCATCAGGGTTTAGGGCAGTTTAGGGGTTTAGGATTTTTGGGCTTTCTTTGGTTTAGGGGTTTGGGGCTTAGGCTTGGGGGCTTTAAGGTTAAATCATACCAGACCGCAAACTACCAAACAACGAAACGCTAAAGACAACACCCTGACCCCCATACTCCACAGCTCCGAGCATGATCTCAGCGCGACAGACGCGGAGCTTTGTACAAGCTGGTGAGGAAGCCGCAACTTAAAAGGATCCGGCGATCGAGGATCTACAGTAATTCCGTACTGCTCGGGCACGACACAAGAGGCACGACAGAAGTGCTTTTACTTCATATTGCGGGTGCAGTGCGAGGCCGCAGGTAATGACCAGCATCTCGTCACGTCTATGCGGAAGTGACCCCACAAAAACCATTATATAAGTAATGCAGCCGGTAGACTGTATGCCCGAAGCCCTGAAGCCTAAAGAGCTGGACCTCCCTCAGGTATGCGAGGGTTGCTAGCAGTTCTCGAACCTTTTGCAGTTCATGCAGTAAATGAGCGAATAATAGTGAATAGCTAACCCGTAACCCTAAACCCTAAAGTGATGATCGAACAAAGATGGCTGAAACCTTGTGTGGCACATAGCGATCCGCCTGGAGGTGCCGGCTCGACCGCCTGCAAGTGCAGACACTTCACAGCTTTGGGGCTTGGGGTTTAATTTTATTAAGGTGTAGGATTCAGGGTTTGGGGTTTAGGGTTTAGGAATTAGGGTTTAGGGTTTAGGAGGTGTTCAAAGCTGCTGTTGCATTTGGCGAGTAGTTCGGTTGCTTCGAGCATCTCTCGTACTGGCAGGCTTGCTACAACTCCCTACTAGAGTTTGTAGGGCCCTATATAGTAGGTACCTGGGGGGTTAGGGATTACCTGTTTTTGTAGTTTATCTTCGGTCTTCACCCTGTTGGTGTTGGTTGCTGTTACTGTCGCTGTCTTGGTTGTGGTGGAAGTGCTTGCGGTTGTTGTGGTGGTGTCTGTGGATACTGCTGCTGTTGGTGGTGTCATCCTGTTCTCGGGTGCTAAACTTTCAAGACCACTCCGTGTTCCAAAAAAGTTCGCCCACTGCTTCGGGTGGGTTAAGCATGCTGGGTTGCATGCTCCTCAAAAACACTAGAGCCACCTGAGCTTCAACCGGAGAAACTGCCTAACGGCACACGGCAAGCACAACCAAGCACCATGGTGTGCAAGCGAAGCTGTCCAAACAAAACCTGGGCCCAGACTTAAATGTTGCATAGGATTACATGCAGCAAAGAGCCCAGAAGCTACCAGCACAGCTAAGCCATGCAAAACTACAAGTATATTCAGAAACATGGCCTCGCGCCATCGATCCGCGCGGTAGCGGCGTTGGTTTGCCTGTGGCATGATGGGAAGCCAACTTGAAACCTAAGCCAGTTCCTAACCGTCTGCGATCTCAACGGCATACTCTGAAGCAAACTCAGAAGGTACAGTGGTTCGGGGTTGCGGAATGCATTGAGGCATCCCTGGACATGGTACTCCATTATTGGCCACCGTAGTCCTTCAGTATTTTGGAGTCCCAAACCGGACTGCTTGAGCATGAGCTCCGTCGTCTTGGTCTTAGTCCAAGCTTTTGTCTCGAGGATGAGGACTTGGTCTCCGACCACCGAGAGCCGAGCCTTGAAAAGCTGGGCTCTTGTTGATGGATGCCATTTAAGTTACCAAACATGGTTTCCTTACTAGACTATTCCTTACTATGATGGTAAATTAACCTTAAGCTCCTGAGCAAGAACCCGAAAACTCCCGCTTCAACCGACAAGCAATCGGGGCAGGTTCGCAGATGAAACACAAAATCTGGTCCTCGTCGTACGCATTGTGCTGGTGGGCGGGCTATTTTGTCGTCGTAGGAGTTCTAGCTACAGCAGCAGCAGCAGCAGGCAAAGGGAGAGAAATACAAGTAGCACTGGTGGACGTTGTCGTGCATCATGGCTGTGCTGATGATGATGATGATGATGATGGTGGTAGTCGCGGGAACCTCTCGTCACTGGCTGGTAATAGACAGCCTTGGTGCTGGGTGCACAGTACTCAGAGTCAGGCCGAAAATAGAAATGAGCCCAGCCTCATCGTCACCTTTCGGATGAGCGGGCTCCACGACGCCGATGTCCTTTCCCGGAAACATTCGGAGTTCCATGTCTTCGGTGAGGCTATGGTGAGGCTCATCATCACTCACGACCAGTACCGTAAGACTTACGCCGTAAGAGCCCATGGCATCCGAAGCATTCATAAGCATTGGAATTGAGAGGCCTGCACCACTGCTGCTGCCCCAGATGCGGGGAAGATGCGGAAGGCCTTGGTGGTACACTTCCAGAGCTTCCTAACCCCCCCCCCCCAGGTACCTACTATGTAGGGCCCTAGGGGCTCTAGTACCCTATATATATATATATATAGTAGGTACCTGGGGGGTTAGGGCTTGGTAGGATCCTGAATCCTCCATTCGTACCATTTCGAGGATTGCGACAAAAGCCCTCGGATCCTGGAAACCCCGCTGAGCCCCGAGCTAGATGGCTCGACACCCATCGGGCAGCAGGAAGCACCTCCGCGACCCACGATTCGTACGAGGGGGGTTTTGCGGGGAATCGTCCTGACGATGCGTAATGAAATGGCAGAACCTCCACGTCTGTGCGGAAAGCTTAAAGATTCAATTCCTAAACCCTATAAACCTTAATTCAACCCTGAATTCCTCAACCCGAATTACACAATAAGGCCCAAAACCCTAAACCCTAATGGCCCTAATGGCCCTAATGACACCCTAAACTGCTGAACCGACAACCCTAATCTTGAACTGCAAACCGACGTCTTCACCAGCGCACCGAGATGAGCAGCTTGTCGCCATATCTCGACAACAACGAATCCTGTCGCGCAAGCAGGGGCTTAGGCTTAGGGGTTCCTACCCAAAGGGGCCCAATGCCCAAGAGGAATATTCCTTAAACTGTAGTGGCCCTTATCTTGCGATGCAAGGTATGTTAAGGTCTCCTCCAACGAATATACTTGAAATTATAGAAGGCTTCATATTAGGATCTTATAGGGTATTGGGCTCCGTGGGTATAAAGGTTTGGGTCACTGTAAGGGCACTAGGTAAGACTTCCTCCGGGGGTACTTACAAGAGAGCCCTTCATATACGCGATCCTTGGAGGAGGGTTTGCTAGGGTTTAGGGTTTAAGGATTTAACGGTTTCGGGCTTAGGAGTTTAGGGTTTAGGGTTTACAATGAAACAGCAGTCTAGAGTTGGAAGTTAGGGGCGATGGTGCGGCTGCTAAGGGCTAAGGGCAGGTACGGTCGAAGGTAATAACAAGGTCCTTGAAAGGAGACTGCTCATGGCTGCGACCATCATCATGTCAGATGAACGAGAGGGGCTGCAAGGAAACCGTTAAACCATCAACCCTCCAGAGCAAGAATTCAGCCCCAAGCCCTGAATACTAAAGACGGAGCTATGCGCAGGATGTCACCCTAAACCCGAAATCGTAAACTCGAAACCCTAAATCCTACACCCTGCACTCCAAAGTCCTAAACCCTAAACTGCAAATCCTACACCCCCCACCCTAACTCCTACACCCTGGACCCTAAATCATAAACCCTAAACTCTAAACCCTGAATCCTACACCCCAAACCCGAAGTTCTTCGCCGCTTAGGCCCTAAAAACCTATCAGGCTGAGCATAGTCCCCGAGCCTCCTCTGAACTCCATGTAGGCTTCGGGTTTGGGGATTCCATGACTGGGCTTCGAGTTTCGGGTGTTGGTGTGGGGTGTTGGTTTAGGCTTTAGGGTTTAGGATTTAGGGTTTAGGGTTGTTACACTGAGGTTTAAGGCTTAAGGCTTTTAGGGAGTTTGCAGGTCGGGGCTTGGCTAGGGTCTTTTGTTGAACTTCAGAATTTGAGCACACTGCCTGAGCCTGTCCGATGTAGTGGTCCATCAGACTCTGCACGGCTGCCTCATGCTAAACCCAAAACCCTCAACGAGGTGCTTCTTTGAAGTGGAGGCCACCTTTCAAGGGTTTCTCTGCGAAGAGAGGGGTGGTGGGCTGCTCTACGTAAGCAACCTGGGCCCCAGAAAATCTAGCATATTAGAGCAGAACAGACCAGGTTTCGAATCGACTTGAATCTGATGTAATTCAAAAAATCTTTTTGGTAGTACAATACACTTAGATATGTATGTATATATATATACATACATATTCATTTACTTATTTATTTATGTATTTGTCTCTTTCTCTCTCTCTCTCTCCCTCTCTCTCTCTCTCTCTCTCTCTCTCTCTCTCTTTCTGTCATGTTGTATGATGTTGCTACAAACTCGACCTTTGGCACTTGCTCTCCTCCCTCTGCTTGAAGACCCTGGTATCCAGAAAACTGACTCAAGGTTTAGGGAAAGAACAAGCAATGCCCTATGCCACGATGAAGTATAGCAACGGCAACTCTCATCATGTAGTTCCCTGGTTGATAAACAAACCGGAACCCTAAACTAAAGCCTAAACTCCTAAACCTGATAAACCACCCTCCACCAGCATGGTTTGGGAAAGGCGTCGTTCTAGTAAGTAGGTAAAAACGGTGTTTCTATAAAATCTCAAACCCAAACCCTACAACCTACACCCCTAAACCCTAAACCCTAAAACCCTAAACCCTGCAACGCCAAACCCTACACCTGAAACCCTAAACCCTAAAACCCTGCAGCCCCAAACCCTACTCCTGAAACCCTAATCCCTAAAACCCCGCAACCCACACCCTACACCTGAAACCCTAAACCGCAAAAAATCTGCAACCCCAAACCCTACACCTGAAACCCTAAACCCTAAAACCCTGCAACCCCAAGCCCTACACCTAAAACCCTAAACCCTACAACCCTGCAGCCCCAAA
>CAJNJA010013137.1:280-12794 GCA_905231915.1 Symbiodinium necroappetens | reverse complement strand
TGCACCCCAAAACTCTGCTAGGGGGGGGGTTCCTTATAGGGTTTAGGGCTTGAGGGTTTAGGATTTCAGGGTTTTCGGGCTTTAGGGTTTAGGGTTTTAGGGTTTAGGGTTTAGGGCTATAGGGTCTTTGCTAGGGCCCTTTAGCTTGTCAGAATCCCGTTTCCTGCCACCTTCACGTTCCCTTGGAAGGAATGTGGGTGAGCTGAAGTTCCAACCCCCAAAAAAACCAAGCATCCCAGCTCCGGGAGACTAACACATCTTCGTGCGTCTGAAGTTCCAAGCACCGCTGGTGCTTATATGGAGGTGAGACCTTGGCAGCTTAGTAATATGTAAATATGTAGGCTGCTAGCTTAGGCGTGCGGAGCTAGGAATGGGATCAAACGCGCCAAAGAACTCGTAATCTGTCTTCAGGATGGCTTATAATAGTGTCTACAGAGTATAGTAAGCCTTTATGTTTGTGAGGTACTACAGTAAACCCCCAAAAGTTGGAAACCGGATGAAGGACAATTAGTGCCGGGTTTCTTCATACATTCCTCTTAAGGAATGAGGCCTGTTCTGCCTTATACAGTATGAGGTCCTTGGGCTTCAGTTCGAAAGGAGAAGGATGGCAGGTTTAGGGGCTGAAGGCTTTTAGGGAAGGACGTAGAGCCTGGGGCTTGGGGAAGGGATTAAAGGTCAAGGTGGAGGGCATATATATATATATATAAACAAATAAATAAATAAATAAATATATATATTTCGGTTCAAGGGCTCAGGTATTTTTTCAACCCTGAAAATGACAAAGCTTTCCAGAAGCCTCACAGAAGCCTTACAGAACCGTCATAGAGCTGATGTGAAACTCGACCGCAGCACCTTAGGCACAACTCCCCCCAGCTAACCTAAGGAACACATCACTTAAACCTCTACATTGGTGTGTTCGACCCTAAACCCTAAACCCTAAATAAGCCCTAAACCCTAAACCCTACACCCACGGGTCAGGTTGCGAAACTGGCCCGTGCTAGACTTGGCAGCCCCTGCGTGCTCGGGCCAGAGAAGAGGCCCAGACGCGTTTGATGGTTTGGAGTTAAGAGTTTAGGGGTTTAGGGCTTGGAGTTAAGAGTTTAGGGGTTTGGGTGGTTTAGGGTTTAGGGGTGTAGGGTTTGATGGTTTGGAGTTAAGACTTTGGGGGTTTGGGGTTTCGACTCACACACTTGCACTCAGCAGGCCTGGCGGGTTTGGGAGTTTAGGGTTAAGAGTTTGGGAGTGCTTCGAGCCCAGCAGGGAAAAGAGAGATAAACAAAGCACAGAAACAAAGCAGCATGGAGGCCGTTCACCAAGATGCTCGCCGTCGTTGAGGGCGAAATCATGCTGTGAACGTTGGTGCATGAGATCTGTTGCCATGTTCGAAGATCCCGAAACGCCTGGTATTCTGTTGTTTGGGAGTTGGGCAGTGAAGCTGGGCATGTCCCTTCATCCCAGACAACCTTCCTGTTTAATTAAGGACTGTGATGTGGCAGTAATTATCAGGAGCCCTAGAAAGGTACATCTTGCTAGGTTCAGGTACGGCTCAGTGCAATCAAAGGCCGGGGCTGTCTTCCTTACGGAAGCCACTCCCTCTGTGAAGCTTCTTTGGGGATGAAGAAGGGCTTGTGGGAAGCACTGTTATGAGGATTAGGATGGTTTAAATGCCACCCAACCAGAGTGGTGCTCAAGCAGGGTGCAGTAAACCGTAAACGCATTGCCCCCCAAAAAACCCCGAGAAGTCTGAAGCTTTGAACCCGGAACTTCCTAAGTGGCGGAAGAACATCTCAACCTCAACCCCTAAACCCTTAAACCCTAAAAACCGAAACCCCTAAACCCTTAAACCCTAAAAACCGAAACCCCTAAACCCCTTAAAGCCCTAAACCCTGAGCGCAGGACAGGTAGGCTTGCATGCTTGGGTTTTCCAGCAACTCTTCGAGCTCCTCTTAGGGGATCCGAGGTGTCACCGTCACTAAACTAGCCCTGAATCTTAATTACAACAGGGTGTTGGTGCATGTTGTAGTATAGGTTTAGGGTTTAGGGGTTTAGAGTTTAGGGTTATAGCCTAATAACGTTGGGGCACCCGAAGGAATGATACTCGTAATACCCTGAGACCCAACGCATACAAACAGTGCCTACTTTGAGCTAATTGGAGTCCAAGGGTAAGAAGACTCCACAAAAGGGTATTACTTGCTAGCTTTTTCCTTCACTTCACAAAACAAACCTATATTGCTAAACCCAGCGAAATCATAATCTCGGGACCCTGAACCCTAAACGTAAAGCCCTAAAGCCCTGAACCCCTCAACAAACTATCGGCACCAACCCTTCTAGCAGTCTGCCAGTTGCTTGAACAGGGTTACAGGGTTGTGGGTTCAGGGAACCATGTGCACAGGATTTCGGGTTTAGGGCTTAGAAGCTTCAGATGACACCCCTTCAAACTCTCTGCAGGCCGTTGCAACAACACCAAGCAAAATTTTCGTGACATTGAAGGAGCCAAGAACTCTTGACCGCCGACACATTCGACGGAAACCCAAAAGCCTTTGCCCGAAATCATTTAGCCCTAAGCCCTAGACGCTAAACAGCGACTGCGCAACTGCGAGATACCATCGAAGGCATATAGCAGCTTCCAGGGTGTAGAATTTGGGATTTCTTCGGCTTACGGTTCAGGTTTTTCAGGGATTCAGGGTTTACGGTTCGGGGTTTAGGGAGCTTTTTCTTTTTTTAAAAAAATCTTGACATCGTGCAGTCCTAAACACAAAAAACAGACCGGATCCTATACGTCAACAACCGAGTACGCCAAGGAAGCGCGGAAAGGATCCCACCTAGCCCCCCGAAATGCACAAATTGTTGGATTCGACGTGTTTTAGGGATCCAGCAGCGCACCTAAACAGAACCATAAGGTTGGGATATCCCATACTCCCCTCTCGAAGTACACCAATAAGGAAGGGATCTCTCACCGAAAAACCTTACGTTTGGGTTGGGATCCTGCAATATGAAAAAAGATACCCTAAGGGTCCATGTACCCAAATAGTATATACTTTGGTCTTAAAGTAGTCCCTATTTGGGTACTTTGGGCCCCAAGTATATACTATTTGGGTACATGGACCCTTAGGGATAAGGAAAACGAAGCTGCTACAATCCAGGGTCTAGGGAAGTTAGGACAGTTACCTTCCCTCCAACCTTTATGAAAGCACCCCCCTCCCCCCCCCTCCCCGCCCCCCCTCCCGCTTTTAAGCTGAAGTTTTCTTTCTACACCCTAAATCCCCTCCCTCTCTCTCTCTCTCTCTCTCTCTCTCTCTCCCAGGCACTCGATACGTCAATACCCTAAATCCTAAACTCTAAAACCCAAACCCCAAACCCTGAGTCTTTCCTTAAACAGGACCCAAGTCTACGCAAAGCCGGTCCTCGAACTCGATCGCTCCAGACCCGTCTGTGTCGAGCTCGTCAAAAACGGTTCGGAACCTCGCAGTCCCGAAACGAACATGTCTAATGGATTTAGGGTTTTTTTTCCCACCCGCTTCGCTGACTTGGTCGCACTGCAGGGAAAACCCGGGTTTAGGGTTTAGGGTTTTCCAGTAGGAGGAGGGGGGGGTCAAGTGGTCGGCCGGGCCAAAACACCATGGCTTGAACTGGGAACTGTTACGACGACGTGTTCCCCTTCCGCCTGTGACATGTTGTTTTTGATATGCTCATGTCACTATATAGGTTTCGTACAGGGAAACCCCTTAAACAATCGATCACTGGTTTCGGAGGCTTCGGATTCATTAACTTTGGGTTTTAGGTTTACCGGCATACCTGGACCCCCTAACTACCCTTGACAGGGATCTTTTAGGGATCGTTTATTCCTCATTTAGGGGTAGTTGGGGGGGGGGGGGGGGNNAGGTAGGGCTTTGGGAATGGGGTTTGCAGTTGGGGGGTTGGGATTGAGCGGGAAGGTTCCAAAAACAAAACTCGCGCCTAGCGCCAAAGCCCCGGAAGTCAACCCCCCAAATCTTAAGCCCCTAACACCTGAAGCTGAACGCCACAACCCTCATAAAACGCATTAAAAACTTTTTTTGCCACAGGCCTGGGGTACAAGCCTAAGCCCTGATCCATAAACCTTTCAAGGCCCGGACTCTTTCATGAGCGTGTCCTTCTCACGCAGCATTTCAACGACCATTTGTTCTGCGCAGCGGGAAAACTCTCGAATCAAATCCAAAGGACCCAGGCAAGGACGGGGCTCATATGAAGCCTGATAAAGGAGTCGTCTACAGGGTGTGTTTCCGGGTCTGCGGGCTTGTACCGCGGCTCCTTTCGAACCCTTATTATGGGTGCCACGTTAGGGGCTGCTCGCATGTGCTCTTAAGACTCTGTATGCGCGTGTGTAGTTGCATAATGTATATATATATGTATATATACATATATATATATATGTAAATGTATATGTAAATACTATGTATATGTACTGGTGAAGGTTCAGAAGGAATCAGAAACAAAGTGGAAACCCCAAAGGTCCTCAGGTGCTACTTGCAGTTTCATGGGACTTAAATAAGAACAGTTACAAGTACCCTTACCGAGGTTAAACTATATGTATAGTTAGTTACCTTATTTTCAGCCTAAGCGCCCTTAGAACCGTCATAATCATGAAACTTCCTAACCCCTTGGTGTTTCAATCTAAGAAAACATAAAACAATCTACACGCTTCTGGCAACAACCGGAACCTACTCCGTGGCCACGTTGGGGACACCCGCATGGCAGCAACAACCATACAACCATATAGGTACACGGACGGTTGCAAACAAATCAATGCAGTACATGGAAGGACCCCGACTAGAAACGGCCTGAACAATATGTCAAAAGCGGGTTTCGGGGTTGAGAATAAGCATGTAGTCATAAGAAATGCGTGCTGTACTCGACTCGTTAAGGCTTCTATATGCGCAAGAAGCCCCTGCGACCTGGGAAAGGGCAAATTCGCGGCAGCCTCTGTGGAGATTTGTTAACAATGGTTCCCCAACTTCAAGCCTCATCTCTACCAGTGACAGTGACATCATTAAACCTCATGCCTGGTAACAGTGTCTTGCGTAAAGATATGACAACACAAATGGCTACTTGTAGCTCCAATGACCTACTAAATGTTTATTTACTGTTATGCAGCTACAAACTCATAACACGCTGAATCCCCCTTTGGGGCTAAGCGTACTCACCACGGGCCAGGTCTATCATCGAAGTTGTTGAAATTACCCCGCCTCGGTCAGCAGCAGCCATTTCGATGGCGCTCTCACCTGGGCGCTACTCCCCACCTAAAACCCTAAACCCTAAGCCCACCTTAAACCCTAAAGGGTCCTTAAGGGTTCCTCTGAGGGTTCTTATAAGGCTACCATACGGGTTTAGGATTCAGGGTACATGTAGCTGTACCCATAGAGTATATACTCCGGCCCTATAGAGTACGCTTATGGGGACTACTTCGAGGCTAATGTTAAGACCAAAATACGCTGCGCTTCGGTGTAGAGGATTCATTTGGGACCTTTTTAGAAGTAATGAGACTACGCTAATTGTATATAGTCTCGCATGAAGGGATCCAACCAGTTGCGGTCTCTACAATGATGCTCTTTTGGCTCCCGCGTGGCAGCGTCTGACGACTCCGCAAATGCAGGTTGATGCCCTAATTCTACCAGTTGGTTACCCGTGGCCCGTTTACAACATGGGCGTCCTTTTCCAGCCCTAAACAGTGTTCAGGCTTCAGCAGGAAACGCCACCGTAGCAGTGTAAAGGCGTTCTGGCCGGGAACTAGACCCCAACAGCCCTTATGCGCAATTTGCGATGACAATGACAACCCTAAAAAGCCCCGTATAGCAACCTTAAGGGACACGGTGCGCGTCGTTTAGAATCAGGAATCTGGAATATTTAGGGCTTAGGGGCTAAACCATAGCCCAAGCGTGAACTAAGTATATGCGCCCTACGCTCCAACAAAATCTGCACATCATGACGCGCAGGCCCTGCAAGCCAAGGTGCAGAAAAAGCCGGTCACCACGTTCCTCGGCTGCTACATGGGTAGTTGTCTAAATTAGGGTCCCTTTTTAGGTCCCCAATACAGTACGGCACCCTTTAAAAAAAGGACCCTAAAAGGGACCCTAATTTAGAGAACTGCCCACATGGATCTTCTGGCAGCACCAGGGATCAGCACGGGTGCTCGGGCGCTCAAGATGGTGACGCTGGGCAGAAAGCACATTTCAATACTGCCGTAGTAGGCCCCTAAGTAGTTCCTTTTTATGGTTTATATTTAGAATCCTATAAGGTACTCCCAAAAGGGAACTATATACTTAGGGGCCTATGGGTAGAAGCCAATTGCCTTACCCACTTCTATACCTTCCCGGTGGAGCCGCTGGCAACTTTGTCCTTGAATACACCATTCTGCAGATACTTGGGCTTGCAAGGCTCAAGGGTCCTCAACCGGAAATCCCAAACCCTGCAACCCTAAACCCCACAGAGCTCCCCTTTCGGAAGACTGTCTGCCCTCCCCAAGAAGAGCCCTTGAAGAAGCCTTTGAAGGAGCCCTTGACAGGAACCCTCCAAGGAGTCCTGACAGAAAAGGAAACCTTACACCCCAAACCCTAAACTCTAAACCCTAAAAGGAGCCCTTAAAAGAAATGGGGTTCGGGGCTACGAGTTTGAAACTTTGGGCGTTCAAAAATGGTACTCTAGGGTTAGGTTTAGGGTTTAGGGTTCCTTTAAGGGTTCTTATAAGGTCTCCTATAACTACAAGGGATTAAGGCTTTGGGGGTTCAGAGCTTAAGGCTTTAGGGGTGAGGAGGCGAGAGTTCCAGGTAAGGATTGAGAGCTCTAGAGCTCACGGTTTAGTGCGGAGTTTGCATTTTCCTGACGGCACCACATCGAGACTTCAGTGATGGAAGTGGTCAGAAGCCGGGCGTCAACAGCGCAAACGCTGTGATCATCACGTACATGATGAAAACGAAGACCTCATCAGGCGCTCGAAAGAGGCTTGCAAAATGTACTCTCGACGCTTCTGCCCGGCCGGATCCCGTAAAAAAATATGGCACCCGAATTTGAGACATTCAGGCCGCACCCGGACACTTTGCATATCGAGCATCCATGTCTCCAACTGATGCAACTAATATTCATACGGCAGCATTCCAATGTTTAAAGCATATATGTCTACGATGGCGTATATACAAAACGTACAGCAGCCACATGTACTCACACAATGCATGTGCTTACGGTCCATTACACTCGAACTGGAAAGTGACAATCCCGAACCCAAGGCACGCCATCTAACATGCCTCACAGGTTAAAACTTTTAAAACCCATGGCATATGTCATTCGTCTGGCTATCTTCGAACTCATTGTCCTGGTCATGTGAGTCAAAACATTTCCTCCGTTGCGTTTAGTAGATCTGTGTTAGCTCTGTTGGCTTTTGCACAGCTCATCACAGTGATTGAGCAGATGTTCGGCCTCAAACGGCTTTCAGCGTTGTCCTCACAAATCCTGTGCTCTTCCTGCACACTGTTGCTCTAACCCAGATGATTCCACTCTGACCATGGTGCAACTGTGCAGCAGTTGTTGCAATGACAACAGCGACGGCATGTAATGTAGTCATCTCATCATTGACAGCGACGACACCAACATAACCATGACTGGACGGTCTTGTGCTACCAAGTGTTGGCTTGGCTGTTTCCACGACTGCAACGCCTTTAGGGGCTGTGCAGCAAACTGTCTAAGTGAGGTCCGGAGGTGAAGACCACCATTTCGAATATAACGATCGTACTGCTTCTGTTGGTCGATGGCATGCTCGACATCATGATGCGCTCTGCAGCCTTTTACGGGGCGTCTTCGCTAGCATCATTCAACACGTGTGTGACCGATCAGGAGAAAGACTAAAAGGGTCTGAATCCGCTGCACCTCCTAGGGGGCATGACAAAACAACGATCCGACTGTTCAGAAACCATGGGTGTCTATGTACAAATGCTGGTTCGAATCGAGAAAACTTTCCTGCAAAAACCGATGCGGCTTGCAATCCAAGTGGCGTAAATTATCCTTAGCTTCGCCAGAACTTGGCAGTGGGGGTGTACGGTACTAGTAGGTGGTTCAAGGGTTTGGTGTTTGGGGTTCCCAGCCAAGGAAGTCGCCCTTCCTCCCTCTCCCAGCCCTGTCTGTTGCACCCCACATCCTGGACACTGCAATCTTAAACCCTAAGCCCTAAGCCCTAAACCCTACTTAAACCCTCTCTGTTTCCATGAAAGCAGGTCTGCAGTTTAGGGCTTTGGGCTTAGGTACAGTACCTATGTAGGACCTCGTAAGTATGTAGAACAAGTGCACATAGGCCCATATCGGGAAATGTAGATTCGAAAGTCTGCAACACAAAGGTCACAGGAAAACCAATATAGAATCATGCAGTTACGCAGCGAAAACACTGGGATGCATCGAGTATGTTCGAAACGGCTTCAAGGAGGCAAATCTGAAGCTTACAGTAGAAACCCTAAACCCTACCCTCCTAAGCCCTAAACCCTAAACCCTAAACCCTTAGCCTCCTCAACCCTGAAGGGTTTCCGCGTGGAAGGGTGTAGGAACCGCTCCGTCGATTCATGGCCTTCTGTTCCTCATCTAGGGGCCTTGATTCTAAGTAGAATAAGGTTCCTTGCCCTTACCCTCAAAGGACTCATATTTTAAGGCTTTTTGGGCCCAAAGACCCTATAATATAAGGCTTTTGGGCTATTTTGCTGCTACAGGTTAATGAACAGTACCTTAGGTTCCTTTACTAATAGCTATCTGAAGGGTTCTATATGATAATATGAGGGTGACTGAAAGGGCTATTATGAGTGCAGGGGCCCTCATAATGGGGTGGTCGGGTATTCTATATTATATACTGTACTATACTTTCCCGGTAATCCCCTATCCTAAGCCCTGAAACTCAAACCCCTAAAACCCTACCCTAAACCCTAAAACCCTAAAGCCCTAAACCCTAAAACCTAAAACCCTTAAACCCTAAAGCCCTGAAGCCCTAAACCCTAAAACCTAGAACCCAAAACCCTAAAAACCTAAAGGTAACCAAGGTGCCTGAGCAAAGTGAACTGTACCTTTTGTTGAGGGGCATATCCCTAGACCCTAAACCCTAAAACCCTTCTTTTAAAGTGATTTGGTTGCTCTTGGTAGGCCAGAGGCAGCCCAGAGCTTCCAGCATATGTCAAGAAAGAAATGTTGCTTGAATTGCTGAAGAGACCCTACTGTTTAGGATTTAGGGTTTAGGGCCTACACCCAAAACCCTCAACCCTAAAACCCTCAAATCTAAACCCGAAAAAGAGACCCAGAACTCCATAAAACACTTAAGCAAAGACCCTAAACCCAGGAAACAGCAGAGCAGCGAGCCCGCGTCGCAGCTGAGAACCCAAGCGGTAAAGCTAATGGCTGCCCCAGCACCCTTTGGTAGATCTAGAGTAGCCTGGCGCTAAGGGTTTAGGGGGTGTAGGGTTTAGGGCTTAGATTTAAAGCAGAGGACTGTATACAGCTTCGTTGGTTTGCGGTTCAGGGTGACACCACCCCAAGCAATACTTCCTTATCTGAAACCCCTATTTTGCACAAGTACAGTGTGCCGGGAAACTGCAACCTGACCGGTCATCTTGGTCATCTTGCGCCACTTGCCCCAACCCTAAATGGTAAACAAGTGGAGCAAGTGGGGCAAGGTTACCAGGATCACCGGTAATCTTGAACCACCCCCAAGATGACCAAGAGAGCAAGCTAACCAAGATGACCGGACACATTAGTGGTTTCAGTTTCCCGACGCAATGCATTACTACTAGACCCTTCATTAAAAGCCCACTGAGACCCATAATGAACAACACTGTAACTTTTTAGTGACCCATCTGTAGGGAACACCCGGTGCTGTGTCAGACAAGCCTCTCAAGCTCAAACAGGAGCTGCACATCTCGTGCCCAGTTCGTGCCGTTAGAAACCGATTGGAAGAGAAAATACGCCTTGCACCGCCGTTTTGGAAGATGTTTACGGGCTTTGGGCGTTCCATGCAGTTTGTTGTTTAGGCTTTTAGGGTGCAGCGTCTCGGGCTTTTGGGACTCCAACTCTGGACTTTGGGAGCAGGGCTAGAAGCTTTGAGCTGCAGGTGCCATGTGCACATGCACATTAAGACGTGCGCCTGCGTGCTCATGCAACCATGCATGCACGCAGGTTTTCATGTATGCACGGCCTGCGCGGATATGATTCCACTTCTACATGCCCAGAGAGATGCACTACTGAACTGGCAACGATGAAATCTTCGCTTCAGGCCGGTCTAAGTCGAACGTGGTTCTTGTTGACTTGACCGACAAGCCCAAGACAGGACATCATGATGCTAAATTCGTCTGACGAGACTTGCTGGCTGCGAAAATGCCAATCTAGCGAAGGCCCCATCTTGCAGACACATCAACTGTAAACTGTGAACTCTACGTCCCCAAACGCTTGCTAATTTGTGCTGTAGCACTGTCTTGGCAGTGTTTCCGAAGACGCGGTACAGACTCGTCTGGTCCTGCCAGGACAGAACTTCTGTACATACCTGCATGCCTCTGACCGCTGTGATCAGATTAACTTAAACTGTGATTACTGTGTTGAAGTTTCTGCTGGCTTGAGCATATCTTCTACATATGGGCCAGCTATTCCCAGGTGTGGGATTTAGATTGCACTGGTCATTGACTGCAGCTGTCAAGGCTTCTTTCTTGTCTTGGATGTTGAGTCTCGGAGCTGTTGATTCAGGGCCCTTGGTCTTCTGCCGAGGCCTACGGTTGATAATAGAAATCCTGCATTACCCATAGTAAGAAATACACCATGGTTCCCATAGCTTAGGGTCCTGAAGGTAATGCAGGATTTATATCATCAACAGTAGGACCCCTGACGCCTGATCCTGAACAATAAACCCAGCTCCTCATTCCATGGTGTTGGCTGCATCATCAAATACTCCAGCACCGCTTGGGTCAGTAAGTTGGCAAACCTGGGCTGTTCTGTGGATTCGAGGTTAGTGGTTGGAATTTTAGGGTGAAGTAGGTTCTAAGGTGAAGGGGTTTAGAGGGTTTAGGGGTGCAGTGCTTATAGGGTTTTTAGGGTGTTGGGTGGACCATCCAAAACATGTGCTTGTTTATCTCTTCGGAAAATAGTATCATTACTGACAGCTGTTGAGAATGTACGCATACACATACCCGCATATATAGACACCACATGTATAAACATAGACATGTGCTTCGACACATACCTATACCTCTGTACTTACATGTACATGTACATAGGGTAGAATGAGGATTTCACATACTATGAACCTTCTGCGCATGTTGTACATACTGCACATCATACACAAGTTACATTTAAAAAACCCTCTCGTACGACATACATAACAGGCATAATGTACATCAGACGCATAAAATAAGCATACGCTGAGTGCACAGAACAACATATAGCACGGAAACCACAAACATTACATGCAACAAATGTGAGACACATATTGCAGTTTGTGAACATGTACATACACTCACATATGCATATATATATATGTACAACACATCTGTACTGCACTATTACTTTCAAAACACACACACACTCAAAACACACACACACACACACGCAGAGACTGCATACACAAAATGTATATACATGCACATGTGGCACAGCATACGTACATTGCAAGAAATGCAAAACTTACCTACGTACATCTAACGCATAAAACTTTTAGCACATAGTACATAATGCGTGTGTGTGTATATATATATTTCTTTTTCTTACACATGAAGAAACATCAACACGTGATGTAAATCCACATGGACGAGAACATGTACGTGTAGAAGTACGCATGAATTATTGAATATACATACACAGACACATGGGAATGTATCTACGCAGTTCTAGACATATCCGTGCAACTGCAACTGCTACGAAAACTTCTAGCATTGCTGCTACTATGACGAAAGCCTACAGCTGCTGCTACTGCTACTGCGACTCCGACCGCTACTAAGACGACTACTACTAACAGTTGAATGAGAACTTGACATGCAAATATATGTGTATACATACCGACATACTACTGTACTACTGGACTACGACGACGACGACCGATACTACATACTACTTACTACTTACACTAATTACTACTTACTTCTTACTACATACTACGTACTACTTACTACTTACTAGTTACTTCTTACGAGTTACCCTAAACTTACTACTTGTTACTTACTACTTACTACTTACTGCTTACTAACTACTATATACTTACTACTTGTTACTTGCTACTTACTGCGTACTGCGTACTACGCACTACGTACTACGTACTACTTAGTACTTACTACTTACTGCTCACTACTTACTGCACTACTACTACTACTACTACTACTAGTACACTACTACTACTACTACTACTACTACTACTACTACTACTACAACTGCTACTACTGCTACTACTACTACTACTACTACTACTATTACTACTACTACTACTACTACTACTACTAATTACCACTACTACCTGCACCCCTGTCCTTTGGAAAAT
>CAJNJA010013136.1:0-12794 GCA_905231915.1 Symbiodinium necroappetens | reverse complement strand
CCCTAAACCCCAAAACCCTGAACCGTAAAGGACTGGCTCATTAGCTGGACCGGCCCCCGGATGCGCGAGAACGTGCACAAGCTGATGCACGAGTATCAGCGGCTCTTCCGAAATCTCCACGACAATTTTTCACGGTGGAACGTAGGGGCCTACATAATGGCCAATAGTACTATTTTGGGGGCTCCTTCTTTAAATTATAGTATGTTGGGCCCCAAACCCTATTCTAATTATTAAGGCCCCCCCATACGAGGGTTTTAGAGCTTGTGTCTTCTGGGATTTCAGTGGGGGGGTTTCAGTCCTAGAAACCCTATAAACCCTGAACCTCCTCGTCCCCAAAACCTTCAGCCCCTCGCCTCTCAAGCCTGGAACCTCACCCGAGCCTTAGACCCAGGCATGGCAAGGACTTTTAGGGTAAGGTTTAGGGTTTAAGGTTTAGGGTTTAAGGCTTAGGGTTTAAGGTTTAGGGTTTAAGGTTTAGGGTTTAGGGTTATGGGGCGGGTTAGAGGGCCTTGAGGCTAGGAAGGTTCCAGGTGTAGAGTTGAACTGTTTCGGATTGTTGGGATTTTTGGGTTTTGGGGTTTAGGGGTTTGGGTTTCGGATTTTTGGGTTTCATCTCGGTGGTTTCCCGGAGATGTGTGTTTACGCGTCGAGGCGGGTGAATCATTTCCCTCAGTCGACAGAGCTGACGAGGACTGAGCTGGGGAACGCGGCGCATCAAGCAATGGAATAGCAGGCTTTAGTGGATTTCGGAACTGAGTGCTTGTGTCTGGTTGTTTTCAAGTCAAAATGAGCTACTGTTGATGATATAAATCCTGCATTACCGTAAGAATCCTAAACTATGGGAGTCATGGTATCTTCCTTATTATGAGGAAATGCAGGATTTATATCATCAACCGTATGAACTCCCCTTGGACCAGAAGGCTGCTTCAGGAGTTTTGAATGTCTTGTGTCTGCAGAAGGTATGCTGCCAAAGCTTCAGGTATTCCCACAGTTCTCCTGATCCCTGAACCCTGATGTCATTCAACAAAGGAAGTCTGCAGATCCTCAAGTAGAGAAGGAGGGATCCCAGTTTTTCGAACACCCTCCCAGAGTGCTGGGAGTGAGGAGGGTAGTTGGACAAGTAGTCAGGGATCGCGAGCTCATTGACTCTGTCATGTCTATCCACACATGCTGCTGTAGGTGACCACCCGGGACAGATGACTACGTGACTACATATCTGTGGAAGTCAAGATCCTAAGCCCGAGCTCAAAGAGTGCATTCGTTCGCTCGTCCCCGACATTGAACTCACGTTCCCCGAGCTGATTAGCCCATGTCTTGTCAGTTTTGCCGGACAGCCTCCCACAATGTCTGACTAAGCAGCAAGAATTGTCAAATCGAAGACACCATACAAGCACATTTTCAGCATTGAAACCTTGAATTTCTTAACACTATGTAATTACTGAATTAGGAAATCCCCTGAACAGGAAGGATCGGCTCTGGGACAACTTTCAGCGAATGTCGAAGATGGTGGGAGGCCATGCCGGTCCTGGTTTCAGCTTCCCGAGATTCAGGTTCAGGGTTTGGGCGTTTCGGCAAGTTGCGCTTCCAGTGAGTTTTGAAGCCCGTGCAGCAGAGCTCGACGCTTGAAGTCTGAGCCTTAAACCCTAAACCCTAAACCCAATCCCTGCTCCCAAAGCCCCAACTAAAACCTAACACCGACACCCCAAACCCCAAGCTTTCCAGCTAAGGTATGTGTTGCAAAAGCTCTACGGACCAAACCCTATATCTTGACAAACAGTATATTTTGGTCTAACAACCGCGAGCCCGAGTCTTTATCTTCAGATGCCGCCAGCACCACTTCAATCACCAACTAAACTTAAGCAAAGATGGGGCAAAATATCCAAACACCTTCATAGTAGCTCTTCGAGTCACGTTTATGGTGCTAGTAGCGCTGACACCGCAGGTGGTGCCTCCTTCGACTTCGTCCCAGAGACGTTTGTTCTGCCGCAACAACTGCGGGCCTTCAAACAGCGCTATCTGAGCCATGTCCTACCGGGTTCACAGGGTTTTCTAGGGTTTAGGGCTTTTAGGATTTAGGGTTCAGGATCCGACAGGTTTTTGCGGGATTTAGGTTTTTTTGTTTTTATGAGGTTTTTTGTTTAATCTATAGATGCTAGTATTTGGGGTACCAGGCTACCATTCCTAAGGGTGACATTGAGGGTTTTAAAGGCCGGTTGGGGTCTCGGATCTTCCGAGCTTTTAGGGCTTTTCGGGTGGGTGGTGGGGGGCTTCAGGCTCGTAGGGCTTAGGGCTGTTGAGACGTAGGGTCTAGCTCAGGCAGCACACGAACGCTTAAGGTTACAGTAGAAGGTGTAGAGTTCATTGCGCATGGCTGGGGGGGTTGTGGTGTGCCCAGGCGCCTGGGTCCAGGCTCGCATGATCTCAGTTTCGCAGAGTCATTCTGCTGGGGGACTACTTTGCAACCCGGGCCTTAAAGGGGATCTTTATTGGAACAACCGTGGAGCACTCTTTTCAGGTGTAGGGTTGATGCCCACAGAGCCCAATACACCTGTCAACCAAGCAGTGCACAATAAATCAGTTGAAGGATGCCTATTATAGTCTGCGCTGTATGCCTTCAGTACTGGTGAGCTATCTGCGAATTCTGTTCCATTCCCTAAAGCCCTGAAGCCCTAAACCTTAGGCTCCTAAAGACACGTAAGCCATATCGGTAGTTCTCTACATTAGGGTCCCTTCTTAGGTCCCCAATCTAGTACGGCACATTATATTATAATTTAAAGGACCCTAACTTAGAGAACTTCCCATATAAGAGCTTATCCTGCAGAAGCCGATTGGGCCCTTACGATCCGAAAAAAATCCGACACGTTTTGAAAGGAAGACCCGGGGCGAGCAGCTGTGGATTGTGAAGCCCTCGGCCTCATCGCAAGGACCGAGGGGGCTTTGCATCATGAAGTACTAGGGTTTAGGGTTTTAGGGTTAGAAGAGGTTAGCTGAAGCCCCACAGGTTGCCATAAATGAGAGGGCAGTTTAGGATGGTTCAGGGAAGTAGAGGCTCGGTTAGGAAGTTTGGTGATGCAAAGTACGCACCACTATAGTTCCTCTTTTGCTTCACCAGGTTTCATGGTGCGGACCCCCACAGTGAGGAAGCAAGGTGTGCGAGACGAGGACCTCCAATGAAGAGTAGGAGTGAATCCCCATAAAGAAAGCCTTCAATCCCTGTAACCCTGCAAAGTGGCTAAAGCCCCATTGAGAAGGAATAATCGCACCTGAGCCCATAAGATACCTTCCAGTGCGAAGAGGGCCAGGATCGCCGGTGAGGCATCCAGTGTTGTCTACGCTGAAAGTCATGGGATTTAGTCATGCAGGTTAAGAGTTGATGAGATTGTCTTGGAGTGTCTATTTACTTCTGCCACAGTAGCACCCAAAACCGTCCTCAAATTATTCAGGCTTCTATACCAGTATGCAAGAAAAGACCGTACAAGTTATGGTAGAGGGCCCGTCTGACGAAGAGTTTGACGCTCTCACTCACTTCCAGTCTAAACCACACCTCCTACGCCCCAAACCCCGAACCCCCAGCACAAATGATCCTCCCAGTGTCTGGAGGCGGCATTCTGATCTCTGTTCAGAGTACTTCCTAAGGTTTTCGGATTTTGCAGCCGCAGGGTCTCAGGACCGGGATTATAGCTAGGCCGAGTATGAACACGCAAGTTTTGACAAACTAGGCAAATACATAGGTAAACAACAACTTATAAAGACCTTGCACTCTTGGCACATTTACGCTATTTGTTTGAACGTGACTGCCTTTTGTTCGACACAAACGAGAAATGCCTTGGTGCTGTTGAAGCTCCAAGCTCCCGCTTGGCCTGACCTCCGAACCGTTAGGCACCAAGCCAAGACTTAAACCTGAACCCTAAAACCTAAACCCTAAACCCTAAACCATAAACCCTAACCCGAACCCCTAAGCCCATTTGAAGGAAGGGGAATCTTCCTCCTCCGAAACCTCGTCGAACTTCCAACGAAAGAGTCGGCTGCTGCCTTGGGAGTTCTTTTGGGGGGCTCGGGGGGCTTCACCGGCTGATGGTTTGGGGCCCAGCGTTTTACTTGCTACACTGTTTAGAGTTCAGGCTGTCTGAAGTTTAGGGGCTTGTTTGGTGATTTTGTAGTCGGGATGTTTTTGCTTGGGGCTTCTGGGTCTAGGTGTCTAGTTATGGGTTAGGAGCTACGGAGAACGTTCTGATATAGTACAAAGCAAAAATCCTTGAACTGTTGGAATTTGGTGAAAGGGGTGCCGGGATTTCGGATTTGTTTTTCTCTTTTTATGCCTCTGTTGCTGTGTAACAGGGCTGAGGGTTATGAGGTTTGGGATTTGCCTTTTTCGGGTCTGGCCTTTCGCCTGAAGAAGTGCGAGCTATAGGGCACTCAGGGTCCAGGGCCTTATCTGGGTCCTTGTTGGATACATTTTTTCATTTTTGATGTTATAATCAAACCCCAATAAGGATTAAAAATGATCATGTTTAATATGGCCCCAACAGGGAACTAGTTATGGCTCTTTGAGCTCTTACTTAGAGTGCCCAATAGCGATTCCAGGATTGCGTCGGCATTGGACCACCACAGCGAGAAAAAAGCACATAGTTGTGTTCAGACAGTATTCACGGCCCGCGCATTCAAAGCAGTACATACCTAGGCACCGAATAATGCAAAACACGACAAACGCGGGGTTTTGGCATTGGAGGCAAAACTGTATAGGCAAAATATTCAGTCTTTGAGAACCTGCGCCCTTATACGGCAAGACATGAAGGCAACAATGCTTGCAGCTCTTCCCCTAAACCCTAAACTCGAAACCCTAAATCCCAAACTCGAAACCCTAAACCCTAAACTCGCAACCCTAAACCCGTAACTCTAAAGTCTGAACCCTAATCGTGTCTCAGGTCGTGGTGTCCAGGTACGTCGAGAAGCCGCTACTGATCCAAGGCAAGTCTCTGCACCCTGAACCCTGAGGGTTTAGGGTTTAGGGTTTAGGCGGCGTTGTACCGGAGTTGAAAGTGGCCCTCAGGAACAGAATTCAGGCTTTAGTTTATGTTGTGGGCTGTACTCGGACCTCTGATACGGGGTTTGTGGAGATAGAGCTCGGGCTGGGAGGGGCTGCCCCGACTGAACGCTAGAGCTGATCTAAACTCTAAACCCTAAACCCAAACTAGATCGAATCCTAGGTCCTATACCATGGAGGGAAGACGAACAAACCAGACGCCACCTCAACTTAGACCAATTAAAGGCTTTGGTTTAAGGTCAACAGTCGGAAAAGTCAAGTCGTGATCGCAGTCAGACTCCTGACAGAAACATGGATAAGTTCGGCAATCGTAGATGATGATGGTACAAGGCGTCCTTGTTCATAGTCTGGCACGGATACTAGAACCACTGGCCTGCTGGCATAATCGTGCCTGCCTGTTAGAATCATTTCACATCCAAGCAATGTTGCACCGACGTTATAAACCTGATACCGAATTCTGTTTCCTAAAGTCCACACCCTAGACCTTAAAAGCCTACTAAGCCCGCAGTAGGCCGCATGGTAAACCCCAAACCCCCCCAAGAGACCCTGAAGAAAGGTCCCAGAATCGCACACGGTCCCTGGCAAGCTCTAAACACCCGACCCCATATTTCTTTCGGAACAGGCGTGGCAAGAAAAAGCATACGCACCCAAGACCCGGGCATGGCAGAAAGCGCCCCATCTCTCGGGAAATCTAAACCCTAACTGCCAAAAGAAGATTGATCTAAAGACAAGTTATATCTACAATTTCTCTAAGCCAGTTCTCAAACTACGACTCTTCCCCAACTTCCTCCCCTTCAAAGAAGGACACAAACAAGGCCTCCCCGCTGAAACACACAACTAACCTGGGTCCTTGTTGGATACAATTTTACACCATTTTTATAATAAAACCCGAATAAAGACTAAACTTGATCATCTTCACTATGGCCCCCAAAAAAGGGAACCAGTAACTTCGAATCCCGAAGCCCAGAAGAGCGGGAGGTCTCAAGTTCGACCTGCGCATCTACGTCCTCGTGACCTCTTTCAGCCCACTGCGAGCCTACATCTACCGGGAAGGCCAGCTCGGGAGACACAACAACTAAAACGTTCTCCTCTGAGAGTTTCAATCAGGGTTCAGCCCGGTTTTTTCAGGAGTTTGGGGTGTTAGGGGTCTTAGGGTTTAGGGCTTTGGGTCTGTAAGGACTTTTTCAATCTTCAGGGTTTAGGGAGGTCGGCCTTGAGAGGCTGGTATGGTGGAGGAAATAGGTTTTCGGTCATTAGACACTTTTTTCAGGGCGCTTCTTTGTGTTGGAACCTTCGGTGTCAGGATTCCGGTCCATTATGTGGAACCTCAAGTTTTTGGGTATCGTCCCTTCACCTGGGACAGAGGGGGGTCAAGGGGAGATGACCAAAGTGGGGCCCCTGGCACGTAGGCACCTTCATGCACATGCACATACATGCATGCATGCATGCATACCTACATAAGCAGACAAGCCGGTTAAGCAGCAAGAACTCAAATACGCTACTATTACAACTGCCTACCTACGCACCTACCTCCTTCCCTGCCTCCTCCTCACTCGCCCCCTCTCTCCCGACTTACACAGACAGCTAGCTGGAGAGCTGCCTGCCGACCAAACCAGGTGTACCTCCTTGCATGCATGCATGCATGCATGCATGCCGGTGGGCATGCATACATACATGCATGCATACAGGCATACGTGTGTGCATGCGTGCATCAGTACATACATGCCTCCATATATGTGTTGGTAAATGCATGCATGCATAGCATACCTACATGCAAACCAGCCAGCATACATAGGTACGTGCATGCATACCATGCAGCATTTCCTCTATTCGTGGATCCCGGCTGGTTGAATGTCCTGAATTGGGCCCCAGTTGCACCCTTACTTTTCTGACTGAGCGAGCCCTACTCCCTGAACCCTTGTAGCATAAAGCCTTAAACCCTAAAAACCTAGACCCTAGACCCTAACCTAGTCCCGAAACCCTGCACCCTGCCTTTTCCGACCCGAACCCGGCTCGACTTTCGCAGGGCTCACGCGTTTTGCGTCCAAGCCGTACAGCCACTGGCTTGCAGTGGCTTTGTTCGGGTGTTGGTGTACGGGATTGACAGTGTAGCATTCTGAGTTTGAGGTTTGGGGCCACGGTTCAAGGTTCGGACTTTGGTGTCGGGGTGTAGATTTCGGCATGACGCTTTGGGGAAGGTTGCAGGGTTCATGGCCAGGGTGAAGGGATTTCAGGGCCAATCGGTTCGTTGTGTGGTTGGTTTATTTTTCCGATACCGAGGTTTCTGCGTGAGTATCTCGGGCTCAGGTATTTTATACAGAGCTCTAAGCCTGAAGCTTCCGGCCCCAAACTCAAAGCTGGGGCTTTAAATTCTCTAGATATGCGGTTTGCAAGGATGGGCTGCAAGGCCTTTTTTACTTCAAGAAGAGGAGTGTGGCAGAAGCATGGTACAGTGCAATACATCCACAGGTGATGAAGTCGTGTTGAAAGGCGTGTACCATCCTGAGGTGAGCAACCTTGCTCATTACAAAGAAGGTTTGTGTATCACAGATTCGTTAAGCTCCAGCTCCCGATCATCCCGAATTTGAGGGTTTGAGGTCTAGAGGAGCCCGTACGCTTGCCTGTCGGGGTTTTGGAGTCTGCAAGAGGTTGAGTTAGAGTCAGCCACATCAATCATGTAGGGGCCTAAAGAATTAATTACCTGTACTATTTTGGGGCTTCCCTATTATAACTATATAGTATAATATACCCAGAAACCCTTTTCTAATTATCAAGGCCCCTACATTACCGTAAACCGCCAGCTCCCGTTGAGGTACAGATGAGGACTCCTGGCATCTGCAAGTCTTTGCAGAGCTTTGCTCTTCGTTTACGCATGATGAAAGGGAATATGCTGCTCATGCATCGTTGTTGCATTCTCTCAAGCTCAGAGCAGCAAGGAGCTAGACGCCTAGACACTTGCCGGCATGGCTCTGCGATTGTTGGGGCACGAAAGCATGTACGTTACATCCCAGGACATCTACAACCTACGTCTGCTCGTTCACCATCTACACGACGCGACATGGGCCCAGCACGTTCTGCCTTTCATGGCATTGAACGTCTTCCACTGCAACTGCGCCGCGGTGGCTTCGTCCTCAACATTTGCAATCAGCGAGACTGCACAGCTTGCCTGCTTCGGCAAAAAGAGAGACATTGTGCCTCCCGATCTCGGTCCGGTGGTGGCCGTGGCTGCCGGATATAGTCAGACCAGTGCGGTGAAGGCGAGTGGCGAGCTGGTGTTCTTCGGAGAAAATCACTTTGGTCAGTGCGATGTGCCTCCCGACCTCGGTCCGGTGGTGGCGGTTGCTGCAGGATATTTTCACACCTGTGCCGTGAAGGCGAGTGGCGAGCTGGTTTGCTTCGGAGACAACAGTGTCTGTGTTGGTCAATGCGATGTGCCTCCCGACCTCGGTGCGGTGGTGGCCGTGGCTGCCGGAGGACTTCACACCTGTGCTGTGAAGGCGAGTGGCGAGCTGGTTTGCTTCGGAGACTTTGAAGATGGTCAGTGCGATGTGCCTGCCGACCTTGGTCCAGTGGTGGCCGTCGCTGCCGGATACCTTCACACCTGTGCCGTCAAGGCGAGTGGCGAGCTGGTTTGCTTCGGAAATAATGACTATGGTCAGCGCGATGTGCCTGCCGACCTCGGTCCGGTGCTGGCCGTGGCTGCCGGAGATAATCACACCTGTGCTGTGAAGGCGAGTGGCGAGCTGGTTTGCTTCGGATACAATCGAAAAGGTCAGTGCGATGTGCCTCCCGACCTCGGTCCGGTGGTGGCCGTGGCTGCCGGAGGACTTCACACCTGTGCTGTGAAGGCGAGTGGCGAGCTGGCTTGCTTCGGAGACAATGGCTCTGGTCAGTGCGATGTGCCGCCAGGCTTCAAGGTTCGGCCTGCCCCACAGTCCATCGGCACACCCACACCCGATCCAATGCTGGAGGTAATACAGTCCGTGCGTCACAGCGAGCTTCCTGCCGACATCTCGGAAGAGGAGAGTGCAGCCATCGTGGCGGAGCAGGAGGCATCTTGGATTGAGCACAACATCGGTTCCGGCTGGCATGGCAGCGACTTGCAGTCGCGGGCATATGTCAGGATCAATCGAGTGGTGCACATGACTTTGCGCAATGTTCATGAGAAGCTGAACCAGGTTCTTGAACAGTCTCCTGCCTTGCAGCCATGTCGGCAGGCCCTTGAGGAGGAGGGATTGGACTGGCGCTTGCAGCCCTCTGGCGCTAAGATCTTCACGGAGCCTTGGTGCTTCCGTGCGATCCGAAGCCATTTGTCCACCATGCGGCTAAGGCCCTGCGACATCTTCGTCTCAGAAACATTGGAGCATGAGGTCATGCGAGTGATCCGGCAGATCCCCCGCAGCCTTGGCATTGTCCCAAGAAGCTCCCAAAACATCGCCTTCGCAGACGAAAATGAGGAAGTGGTCTTGGCCAGACGCTCCTTTTTGAACATCTCGGCAACCACGCTCCTCAATCCGGCCTCCGTCGCGCAGTCTACCACCGAGGTGCGAACGCATCAGGGATACCACGGCACGAACCCGCGCAGATTCCAAGCGAACCTTTCATGATCTTCGATGCTTCATGGCGGCTCCCAGACTGGTCCGGCAGATCAGTTTTGTATCCTAGCAGACGAAGCAATTTTGGAGGCCTTTCCCTTGTACAGCTGCTGTTTCGCCGCAGCGCCTTTGGGGCGACTTGATTTCACCTTCCCCCGCGGGCGCGTGTGGCTGCGGCAGGGACATGGCCTCGATCCGGAATTGGATGCAACAGCCAGCTGGAGTGTGAGCTTCATGCTTATCAGTGTAGCACACACAGTAGGTGTCTTGTTTCTAAGGTACGATCGTGCTTTTATGTTGCATTCGGGTCGGAACGCACGTCTCAACTGCGACATGCTGTATGCACCCTGGAAAACAGAAAGCGCACTTTCTGACCGCCTCACTGTTACAGTTGGACGTCAACGAACACGGCGCTGCCACTCTAGACACTACCTTTTTGTGGTTCATATTTAGGATTATTTAGAATCCTATAAGGTAATCCCCAAAAGAAACTACAAATGGAGCCCATGGGTAGGTTTACTTTGGTTGGGGGTGGCCTGGGGCTTCCGGTTTGGGCTTCCGGTGTGCTCCGGAAGGGGATGTACCGGATGTGCATTCTGTCTGTGGGACTTGTTTAGGGTTAAGGGTTTAATTAGGGTTTAGGGTTTAGGGTTGATGATCGGCAGGAGCATCTGGCAGATGTGTACCGACACCTCACCAACTACTCCATCAACAAGGCTCCGGGGCATTGTTGCAGGCTTCTGTTTAGGTTCTGAGGCGGAGAAGAAGAACCGTACAAGGAGGACATCCGGAAGCCCGAAAGAGAGAAGATGCAGCCACCCCTGACAGTGCGACTATCAGTTGTTCCTGGAGCGACAGAGTCTTAGGTCAGAATGTCAGAACTTCTTTGACACCTTGATGTCTAGAGAGTCAAGTTCTACAGGGAAGCAGACAGACTTCCGGGTTTGGGATGTAGAAGTTTTTTTACTGAGTCCTTGTTGGGATACAATTTTACATTATTTTCCTTGTAAAAAAACCCCCCAAAACCCCCAAAACCTGAAAGCCCAAAGGGAGAACGAAAGGAAGCCCTAAACCCTAAACCCTGAACCCTAAACCCCAAACCCTAAACCCTGAACCCTGAACCCTAAACCCAAACACCCAAACCCTAACGCCCAGGGCGCCGAGAACTTCCAGGAGAACCAACGGGTGCAGGCGGACAACTACGGCGCCATGGCTGAGAGCCCATAAAGGGCCCGAAATCTTCGAAACCTTAGATTTCTTTCGGCCACGTTTAGGGTTTATAGTCTGGGGTTACGGGTTTAAGGGTTTGGGGGTTTAGGGTTTAGGGGTTTAGGGTTTTAGGTGTTTAGGGTGTAGGATTTAACAGTTCAGGCTTTAGGTTAGGTTTCTTTCAGGTGAAAACGGCAGGTAGTAGACACCATCCACGCCATTTCGATCCGGGGGTCTCATGCCTTAAATTAGACCTAGCCGTGGTCCTTACCGAGGTCTGAGTGCAAAAGCGAGTCGCAGCACCCAATAGCCCAAGCCCACCACACGGTATCGCAGGCCCCCCTCCCGAGATGGGAAATGCTCTAGGTAAATCGAAAGCGTGCACGGGTAGTTCTCTAAATTCGGGTCCCTTTATATAAGGGTGCCGTACTATTTTGGGACCTAAAAAGGGACCCTAATCCTGCTCCCATGTTCGCTGCTTGAGTCCAAGGATTTTCGATTTTCGCGTTCACATCTTAAACCTTACTGAGTTTGATGCCTCCTTGCGAGTCCGACACTGAAGGCCACAAATGGAGCCTGTCTGCCCTGAACCGGCACTTGCGCTGCGTCGGTGTGGATGTGAAGCTTGGCACGACTTTTGGGGTGCCCGGGTTAGCTTCTAGGCTTTACTTCCTGAACTGTGATTCTTCTCAACAGAGACCCTACCTGAGGAACCAAAACCTTGTCTCCATTCTGGTGGAACAATACAAAAGACACGCGATCGTACACAGTACAGAAGCCAAAACTAGAACCGTTAAGCCAGAGGCTTGCAAGCATGTCAAAACCTTCGAACCTCATTACTTCCAGATATAAGCAAGGAAGGAGATGTGGAGCAGAATCATGGACCTCATCGTGAAGACGCTCCTGGGGGTAGAGCTGCTTGTGAAGCATATGTGGAGTTGTTATTTTTGTTCCGAAGGGGGTGTGTTTCAGGGTTCAGGGTTTCTCAAGTTCGGGCGGTTTTTCTTGTCAAGGGGCGAGGTGCCACCCCCCCGTGTCTTGAGGAATGCGACCTCGTCAGGGCCCCCTCCCCTTTGTTTCTGAAATTCCTAGATAGATGCTTACACACATTGAGGATTGAGTTTTTTGGGTGTAGGGTTTTGGGACTCATGTTTTCATGCATCGGGGCCTCCGCACCACAACCTAACCTACACGCTGGGAGGGGGCCCAGAACTTCTAGACTACGGTTTATGTCAAGAGACTCGACGAGACGTAAGTTGTTCACGGTAACCATGTAACCTGACAAGCCCCCCACCCTGAGACCCCAAACCCTTGAGCCCTGAGCTATTAGCCCTGGCCCGATGGGCCCCAAGGACTAAGCCCTACCCTAAACCCTAACACGCTAAAGCCCTAAACCCTAAGCCCTAAAGCCCTAAACCCTAAACCCAAAGAGCCTCCTAAGCCAAAACCTACCTCCGGCCGAGGCCGGTTATCAGCGCGGCCACGAAGGAGGCACAACATGGGGACTTCCCAACTGACAAGACCCAGTTTAGTGTTGCGAAACCCCTGAACCCTAAACCCCTAAACCCTAAACTCCTAAACCCTAAACCCCTAAATCCCTGTCTTGGGGAGCCCTGCATGTTCAGGCTTGCATCCATGAGCACAGCTGCTTCGAGCTTTACGGGTTCGATGTGCTAGTGGATGAGTGCCTTGGCCTGTAGGGGCTTTCATGGATTGGTATTGCGGTTCTTGGGTTCTTTGATCTTACTTGTGGTGTCTTCTCGTGTTTGTGCTAGTTTCCCGTCAATCCGGCAGTGATTGCTTTTGCCCTAGCACATACACGCCGCTGACGGGTAATCCTTAAACCAAGTGATTCATTGAGGGAGGGAGGGGGAGAGAGAGAGAGAGAGAGACAGCGAGAGAGACAGCGAGAGAGAGGGGAGGGAGAGAGAGAGGGAGGGAGGGGG